>PVJC01052479.1:0-11126 GCA_004026665.1 Murina feae
CCAGGTGCCCGTGGGAAGCCGGTATTGGCAGCCGGGGAAAGGAAGGCCTACTCTTGCATGAATTTCGTGCATCAGGCCTCTAGTAGATAATAAAGGAGAGTATTTATTCACCATAAAACATTTCTCTGTGCCGAGCAATGTATTCGGCATGGGGATACAAGACGCAGACACAATCCTTGCTCTCAGATAACTGACAGTCTAATTAGAATAGAAACTGTTTTCGTCCTTTGCATTCAGGACAAACCACTCATTTCCCACCCTTCTAATTTTTATCTCCCTGGTCTAGACATGTACCACTTCCTTCTTCTAAAAGGTCTTCCAAACCTCTGGTAAACCCATACTTTTGATGTTCCTGGATTCATTATTCATCTTAACTTCTACTCTGATTATATTCACACAGGTTTGAAAATTTCAAGAATAAATGCTGTTGAAATAAAGTTTAATTTCTTAATCTAGCCTCAGCCTCAATGCTTTAAAATCAGATGTCAATCTACTCAGTTTCCGATATACAACACACATTTTCCACATTCCCACCCTGAATTACACTGTGTCCAGTGTTTAGCATTCCCTCTGTTGAGATCCTATCCATCTAAGGTAAAGTTCATATGCTGCTTCTTCCATAAAGCCTACCCAGAATTCCTCTAGCAGAAACTGACCTCTCTGTCTCTCAATCTCACCTAAATGCTTTAAACTCTTTCTTTGTATCATTCTTATGATGCTGGTCAAATACTACCTTGTATTGTTATGTTTATTTATTTCTTCTTTATAGTCATATAAAACCACCACATAACTCTTGGCATGTGTCATTACTGAGCACTCAGTAAACATGTGTGAGGTGTTGAATGAATTCAGTAGGAGGAACAAGCGAGTGTGCAGAGATGAGAGCAAATATGTAGGAGGAGATAAATGTCATGGAAAGCTTTGTTAATGTGAAAGAAGTGAAACTTTAATATTAAAGAAAGGGATTTTTTTTCATAATTGTATGTTGATTTATAGTTTCCATACAAGAACTTTCCAATTTCTCAAATATACAATTCTCTTTTTTTTTAACGTAATATGGGGGAGGTACAAAAAGGTGTTGAGGCCAGTGGATAAAATCATTGTGAAAATTCCAAAAGAGAGGGTAAAATTAGAATATCTCAAAGAGAACTTGCTCCAAATGGCAGCATTATTTGTATCCAGACAACTAAATGAGCAGCTTTTATGTGCTGAATTATCTAATCTCTTTGTATTCAAGGTTATGATGTCATTGTGGTAAGCAGGTCCATTTGGGACTGGGGTAACTTTTCTGATTACTTGATACATATGACCTTCCTCTGGTCCACATAACTTTGAGGTGAACAGTCTCCTGACCACTAAAAGGTATAGGATGTATGGGGTTTTGAAAAGGATATACAAGGAGAGAAGAGGAAAGAGACTGCAACTGTTAGAAGTACTACAGGAGTTGCCTCCTCCTAAAAGCAGCTGGTTTCCAAGCCTTTTGCCTGCTTCCCCATTGCAGTCTTTCTTCCTTCCATCTAAGATACAGCAAATGATTCAAAGGAGATGCTATAAGGTAAAGCATTGCTTGCCTCTAGATGAAGAAATGCTAAGACACTATCTAACAAATACCATTGTCCCACTCCCTCCTCTGCAGCAGAGAGAAGCTGTGCAATCCCACCTACATGTGGAGTCAGGAAAAAAGCTCCCTCCCTCCTCCACCACCATTTTAAGGACAAGCAACAAGCAAATGTTCTTTAGGTTGTAGTTAGGCCTCGAAGCTCTTAAAAAGGGTGAATTTCCGGTAGGGCAAGGTAGTCTTGGGGAGGAATTCTTCAAGCGTACAAGGTCGAAATACCCTGGAGAATAACACAAGAAAGTATTTGCCTAGGCTTGTGGAACAACCTGCATTTATTCAAGCCGAGATAATGGGGGAGATTCGAGGGCCTCCCACACTGGAAAGTGTGCTTAATGACCTGGCATCCTGAGAACTTACCCGGACTAGTGGGAGAAAGTCTAACCTTACAAATGAGCTTCTGTGGGGATTCTTCTTACTGCGTTTCCCATTCCTGTTGAGAATGGAGCTGGCTGCACATGTGGCAGCCAGATGCCCCCCACCCCGCCGCTTTCGCACCCCACCCTCCCACCCCCACAGTTCACTCAAAAGATAAGGTGGCTGGGGCACAAGAGAAGATGGGTCAGCCTCCCACTGTGCACCAGCACATAGTCAAATCAAACTCATCCATGTACAACTTCTCTTTTTCATAGCTCAGAGTAATGCCTTTTTATTGATAAAATCCAGAGTACTGTATATTTCCAAATTACACATAGATTCATTTCGCACTCTGCTCAGGAGAATAAATCCAATTTCACATAAACTACCTGGCTTTGTAGCTCAGTTGGTTAGAGAGTCATCCTGATATGCGAAGATTGTGGGTTTGATCCCCAGTCAGGGTACTTAAAAGAAGCAACCAAATGAATCCCTAAGTAAGTGGAATAACAAATTGAAGTTTCTCTCTTCTTTCTCTCCCTCTCTCTCCCAGCCCCTCTCAAATCAATTTTTAAAATAAACTAGAAGTTTTCATTTCTGTCATTTTTATTATGTTGTAATGATTGAAAAATAGTAGACAGGACATGCAAACCTTAAATGTATAAGATATTACATATTTCTGAACACTATGATAGCTTATAAAGATGATTTTAAACTCACAAATGTTCTCTAAAAGTTACCACTTCAGCTCATGCACAATAACTGATTCAAAAAGAGTGCACATAGTTGAAGCACTGAATAATGGTCAAGTTCCTTCAGAATGATTAGAAATAAACTTGTGTTTAGTTTTCTGAAAACCAATTTAAAGGAAATAAAGCACAATAAAAAACAAATACATGGAAGTAGCATTTTTATGTAGCACAATTTATGTTGCAAAGCATAATACAACATTTAGTGCTTTAACCCAGGAATAAATAAGATTCAGTGTGCCCACAATACCTGTTGCCTCTTCCATCCCCACATTCCTGTTTAAATTTCTTTGACACCTCACCATCTTCCTCATTAAACTTTCAAGCTCCTTTTACTTGGCCTGTTTCTTCACTTTCCTTCCTAACACTTCAAATGTATCTAGGTATTTCCTGCTCGTGATAAATTGGTCTACTTACTGTTTCCTGAACATGTCACTCACACTGTTTCCACCTTCATGATGTAACTCAAACCCTTCCCAAGTGTCTCCACACTTGTCTATTACTTTTCTTGAAGATCTGATTAAGTGCTACCTCTGCCAGGAAGCCCTTCCCAACCATCTCCTTACCAACAGCTTCGCACACATCCACACTTGTATGGAACACCCCTTCCCTCTACTTCTCTGGCAAGTATCACCTGGGCTACCATTTGGCTTTTACTAAATGCTTCCATCCATTGCTATACTGCATATATTTATTCCATTTTCCCAAGGTCAAGCATCAAGTCTATTGTCTATTTTATCCCCAGAAACTAGAACTAAAAAGTACTCAAATACTGTTGCTGTGATGATAATGGGCCTATAGAAAACAAAGACTGGGGTGGACTCTCCTAGGAAATTATTAACCACAAAAAGAAAACAACAATGAAAAACCACATGAGTTTACCTCACCGAACACACCTTGCTTCTTTCCTAAATTCAACAGATATGAAAATAACTTATACTATGTGCTAGCCAATAATTATCTATATTCTCATGAGTGAGATTCAGTTTGATATACACCTTTAAGACTGCATTTTAAAATTACCTGTACTGCACACTATATATACAAATGTTATTCAACAGTAGAGTGTCTCATACTTGAAAATTCAGTAGAGAAAATTATTTCTAGGGATTTTTTTATTTAAGCTGAATTTTTAATGTTCCACCCTCCCCAAGTGCTATAGTAATTTCCTTATCTGTGCCAACCCATCATTGTTTACATATACCTCTGAGTGCTCTTATAATCTATAATTCTTAAATTGGACAAGAGACATACATACCTGAGAACATGTTATGTCATCCTTTGAAAACCCTGTGTATCTGAGAATCAGAATTCCTTAATTCTAGTCTCTCTTGGCTCCTACTATTATGTTACTTTCCTATCAATAAAATGGGAATTATAACATCAATTCTTTATTTTATCGCATACTCTGTGAGATACCATGTGAGATAACTGAGCTGAAAATCCTTACAGAAAAAGCAATACATGAAGTCACAGTATTGCCCATTAAGATGAAAGTCTGAGATAACCAAGACTCAAATCTCTTCATTGCCTGGGGAAAAAAAAAAGTCTTCAAAGTTACTAAGCACCTATAATGTGCCACATAGAGCATTGCCTGGGAATTCAAAGATAAATAAGACCCAGGACAGGTCCCAGATCTCAAAATACAATCAAGACAAAGAGTTAAACAAATAGATCAAAGGTCAGCAAGCTACACTGCCTGTTTTTATAAGGTTTGTGAGCTAAGAATGGTTTTTATAGATAACATTTGCAGGCAATTTGATGAATGGGTGCACTAACTTTGAACCATCATTAAGGAGTGTTATCCTCTCCAAAAGAATTCCATTCTCCTGATCAGTTTATCTGTGTTACAAAATAAAATGTACTAAATTTTATTATATTTTAATTTTGTCAATAAAAAATAATTAAAGCCCTCACTAGCTTGTCTCAGTGAATAGAGCATCAGCCCCAGGACTGAAGGGTCTCGGGTTTGATTCTAGTCAAGGGCATTTACCTCGGTTACAGGCCCGATCCCTGGCCCTTGTCAGGGCTTTTGTGGGAGGCAACCAATTGATGTGTCTCTCTCACATCTATGTCTCTCTCTCTCTCTCAGTGTCTCTCCCCCTCCCTTCCACTCTCTCTAAACATCAATGGAAAAATATCCTCGGGTGAGAATTAACAAAAAAATAAATAAAATTGAAATTTATTTTCTTTCTTATTATATAAGTTGTGGTTACATACTATTGAGTTAGCTCCTACTCTTGGTGATTCTCTGAATGAATGATGTCCCCAAGGTCCTAGTCTCAACAATCCTTCTCAGCTCCTGTAGCCTCATGCCTATGGCTTCTTCTTCTTCTTCTTTTTTTTTTTTTTTTAATATTTTATTGATTTCAAAGAGCAAGGGAGAGGGAGAGAAAGAGAGAAATATCAACAGTGAAAGAGAACCATTGATCGGCTGCCTCCTACATGACCACTACTGGGGATCAAGCCACGACCCAGGCACGTGCTCTTAACTAGAATTGAAGGAGGGACCCTTCTGTCTGCAGGACAGCACTCTGTCCACTGAGCCAAACCAGCTAGGGCACCTGTGGCTTCTTTTATCAAGTCAATCCATCTCATATTTGGTCTTCCTCTTTTCCTGCTGCTTTCTATTTTTCCCGCATTATTGTATTTCCCAAAGAACACTGCCTTCTCATGATGAGCCCGAAGTAGGATGCAACCTTGCCTTTTTATGATTTGTACAAAGTACTGGTAGGGCCAAAAATAGAATATTGAGGACTAGCTATGGTTATGGGAAATATTAACCATGATTGCCTTGTGTTGGTTACAGAAAGGACATTCTGATCTGGCTGGGAGTTATACACCCCCAGAACCTAGAAGTCAACCTTGGAATGAGGTCCATTCTCTTTTAAGAACTGCCTATCATCATGGAAAGATTAACGACCTTATTGCGTAAACAATGGAGTCCCACTCCAGCCTTCTACTTCCTCAAGCCTCTAATTCCTCCTTCCCCATGTAAACCTTGTTCTACCCTATCTAAGCAGCTGGTTTATGGGGGGCTGCAGAGCAGATTTTGTGTATAACCTGCTGCTCTCCCATATTGCCAGCAGTATTGGAATAAATGCTCATGAACCCTGTCTCTACTTAATTAGCTCAAGTAGTGACAGGCATCATGGACCCATTGATTGTCCACTTACAGTATCAGACCTACATAATATCCTTGATTTTGCCTAAAATAATTACTGTGAACTTTCCAGAAAATGTATGCTAACCTCTGAAATAATTAAACATATAATTAAAATATAATGTGGCAAATACAGTGATAGAATATAACTTGAGAATTCTGGTTATTATGAAAATATTGGGGAGTGACACCTGAGTCAGCTTGGTATAACGGTCAGAAGTCAGTTTGGTCTACTCCCAAAGCAGACTGCTGGGAGTGGATGGCATCAGAAAGAGCCTGAAAAGCTAAAGAGGAATAAACGAAACAAGGGGGATGAACAGAAAGGTCACCAAGGAACTTCAGTCACTCATGGTCAGTTCAGGTCCTCAGATAAAAAGATGCTCAGATGGGATTAGACATAATTAGTTTCCGGTGTTGATGACTCAACTCCATACCTCTACCATAAACCTAATTCCAATTACAACGAGCTACCTGATGGTGCTCTGTGCGCAGGGCTCTGTGCGGAGATCTCTACTGAGAGGACACCATAACCCTTTCCTTCTATAGACATGGGCCCTTGTTATGTTCTCTGATCTCTGTGAGCCTTCCTGCCTTTAGTGTATTCACTATTCACTTGTTAAAGCTGCATTGTCTAGTCAGTTTGGCTCAACGAATAGAGCTTTGGCGATCAGACTGCAAGGTCCCAGGTTTGATACTGGTCAAGGGCACATATCTTGATTACAGGCTTGATCCCTAGCCCTGGTTGGGGTATGTGCAGGAGGTAACCAAGTGATGTGAGAGATGTTTCTCTCTGTCACTCCCCCTCCCTTTCACTCTCGCTAAAAATCAATAGAAAAATATCCTCCAGCAGTGCCCTCAGCGGTCCTGGATCTGTCTCTTGTTTCAACAAAGTTTGGATGGAACAGACCCTGGGCGCCCACTCTCCAGCCACTCTCCCGTGTCTTATCCAGTCACTACCTTCAAAACCACCTCTGGGACCAGCCAACATACTGTTTTTGTTTTTTTCTACTTTAATTCCTAATTGCCGAACAACCATGAGCTCCCAAATTAGTCAGAATTATCCCACCAAGTGGAGGCTGCGGTCACCCACCTGGCTAACCTGTATCTGCAGGCCTCCCACACCTACCTCTCTCTGGGCTTCTATTTCCACCCTGACGATGAGGCTCTGGAGGACGTGGGCCACTTCTTCCGCGAGTTGTTGGAAAAGAAGCTAAGGGCACTGGGCATCTCTTAAAGTTGAAAACAAGCGTGGTGGCCACATTCTCTCCCAGGACGTGCTGAAGGCTTCCCAAATGAGTGGGCAAAACTCAGGATGCCATGGAAGCCGCCCTGGCCTTGGAGAGGAACCTAACCAGGTCCTTTTGGAGCTGCATGCTCTGGCTTCTACCCGCGCAGACCCTCATCTCTGTGACTTCCTGGAGAACCACTTCCTGGGTGAGGAGGTGAAACTCATCAAGAAGATGGGCGACCACCTGACTAACATCCATAGCATGGCTGGCCCCTTTGAAAGGCTCATCCTCAAGCCCGCCGAGGAGCCTTTGGAGCCCAGAAGTCTTTCAGAGGCCCCTCTGCAGTACCTGGTGTCTGGCTCTTACCTGTGCCTCTTCCTGGAACTACTAGCCATTCTTTTAACCATCTTGAAGCACTCTCCATGCATTGGACCAAATGAAACAATAAAGCTTTTTGCAGAAAAAAAGGAAGAAGGAGAGAAAGGAAGAAAGAAAGATGTCCTCAAGTGAGGATTATTTTTTTTTTAAATGCATTGTCTTATATACAAAAATAAAATACTTAATTTTTTGTGATATAAGTGTGTAGAAAATAAACATAAAAGTATTTGCAGTGACATACAAATTTTAAATATATATTTATCCCTTTTCTCTCCCAAAACATCACAAAATAATGGCAGGACAGGGATTTTTAAAAATATAAAACCTCAAAGAAGAGTAAATAGCAGAGAGAACTGTCAAACATAAGTTGAAAGCTGGAAAGCATATGATAAAGTAAATAATAACTGACTTCTTAGCAAACAAGAGGAATTGAAAGTGTTTGTCCCTGGGAAAGTCAAGAAGCAAACTATTCCCAGAAAAGAAAAAAGTTGAAAGAGTTCATCACCACCAAACCAGTATTACAAGAAATGTTAAAGGAATTTCTTTAAGAAAAGATGAAAAAAAATCATATATATGATTAAGAAAATAGAGCAAAGAAAAAAAATATTCCCCTGGCAAAGGCAAAGTCATAATAAAAGCATTGGATCAGCCAATGTGAAAACTAGTACATTGGTAAAAGGCAAAAGTAGGGAGATCATGTGTAATTACAACAGTAAATTAAGAGATACATACACACACACACACAGAGAAGGAGTAAAAAATAATGACAAAAACATAAACATAGAGGATGAGTAAAAAATGGTATGATTTGAGTGTGTTTAAACTTAAGCAACCCTCAACTTAAAATAACTGCCATAAAAAGCTTGGCATATGAAGCACATAGTAACCACAAAACAAATATCTACAAGAGATAAACAAAAAATAAAGAGAAAGTAATCCAAACACAACACTATAAAATGTCATCAATCTACAAGAGAAGAAAGCAAGAGGATAAAAAAGGAACAGAGAATTACAAAAACAATCAGGAAAAAAGCTAATGGATGGGGGGAAACCAAGATGGTAGCATAGGTTTTGCAGCCATGCACAACCATTTCAAAATCACAATGAAAAGAAAAAACTTACACCACCCAGACCCACAGGAAGGCTGGCTGAGTGGAAATTCTACAACTAGAAAGAGACTGAGACTCAGAGGAGGTGTGGAAATAAAGTGCAGAGGTGCAGAGGCATGTGCGAAGGGGCTCGCAGAAAGAGCTGGCAGCATTTCATACTGGAGGGAGGCACAAGCTCCTGATGGCTCTGAACTCCAGTTCCAGATGCAAGTTTCTGGGGACTCAGAACCATACGGGGAGGAACTGGACTATCTGGCACCCTCTGACATCATCTGGAACCGTCTGGCACAGGGAGGAACTCCAGATCGGCTTGAGACCCAATGCCTCTTAGGGTAGGGCTGAGAAGCAGCCATAGCTGGTTGCTCCGCCCTGTAGACTCCCCAAGAGCCCGCCCCACCCAAGCTGCACACAGAGGCTTTTGCATAAAAAAGGTTGAGTAGCCCCAGGCAAAGGCTAAATAGCAACTCCTTGGAGATACAAGAGCCAGGGTACCCAGTGGTCAGAGTGGTACCATCGTGAATACAACTCCTCAGATTCATAAAGGACACACTCCAGGGGCAGACTCCGTGAGCACCAAAGCCCCTCTGAAACAACTCTTACCCCATAAGGGTGTCTCCAGCACAGAAGTTTTCCCACTGTAGACACAGCTGATTCTCATAACCAAGTGGCTTGGAGGACAATTCCTCTCAGGACAATTCTATCAACCCAGGGAAGCAGCCAAAATGCAGAGACAAAGACACAGATCACAAATGACAGAAAAGAAGGAAAGCAAATGACAGGATATAGAGTTCAAAACCACGGTTATAAGGTTTTTCAAAAATTTTCTAGAAACCGCTGATAAACTTAGTGAGACCTTCAATAAACCTAAGCATACACTGACTAAAATGAAGAATATTATACAGAGATCCAACAACAGACTAGAGGAATGCAAGAATCAAGTCAAAGAATTAAAATATGAGAAAGCAAAAAACACCCAAATGGATAAGCAAAAAGAAAAAAGAATCCAGAAACATGAAGACAGTGTAAGGAGCCTCTGGGACAACTTTAAGCTTTCCAATATCAGAGTTATAGGGGTGCCAGAAGAAGAGAGAAGAGCAAGATATTGAAAACCTATTTGAAGAAATAATGACAGAAAACTTTCCCTACCTGGTAAAAGAAGTGGAATTACAAGTCCATGAAGCGCAGAGAATCCCAAACAAAAGGAATCCAAAGAGGACCACACCAAGACACACCATAATTAAAATGCCAAGAGCAAAAGACAAGGAGAGAATCTTAAAAGCTGTAAGAGAAAAGCAATCACTTACCTACAAGGGGGCACCCATACGACTGTCAGCTGATTTCTCAACAGAAACTTTGCAGGCCAGAAAGGAGTGGCAAGAAATATTCAAAGTGATGAATAGCAAGAACCTACAACCAAAATTACTTTACCCAGCAAAGCTATCATTCAGAATTGAAGGTCAGATAAAGAGCTTCACAGACAAAAAAAAAAACAAACAAAACGCTAAAGGAGTTCATCACCACCCAACCAGTATTATATGAAATGCTGAAAGGTGTTCTTTGAGAAGAGGATGAAGAAAAAGTAAAGATAAAAATTATGAACAACAAATACATATCTATCAATAAGTAAACCTAAAAATCAAGTGAATAAAAAAATCTGATGAACAGAATAAACTGGTGGATAGAATAGAATCAGAGGCATAGAAAGGGAGTGGACTGACAATTTTCAGGGGGAAAGGGGTGTTGGGGGTGCAGGAAGAGACTAGACAATAATCATACACTTATGGAGGAGGACAGTAGGGGAGGGGGTAAGAACAGAGGGTGGGGTGGGAAATGGGAGGAGGGGAGCTATGGGAGGAAAAAGAGGAACAACTGTAATAATCTGAACAATAAAGATTTTTTAAAAATGGAAAAAAATAATAAAAACAAACAAAAGAAAAACACCAAAACAATCAGGAAAACAATAAATAGCAATGATTACATACCTAACAATAATTACTTGAAATGTAAATAGATTAACTACTCCAATCAAAAGATGCATGCATAAAGAAGAGATGGGCCCAGCCAGCATGGCTCAGTGGTTGAGTGTCAACCTATGAACTAGGAGATCACCGTTAGATTCCCGGTCAGGGCACATGACCGGGTTTTGGGCTGGATCCCCAATGTGGGGTGTGCAGGAGGCAGCCAATCAATGATTCTATCTCATCATTGATGTTTCTATCTCTGTCCCTCTCCCTTCCTCTCCAAAATCAATAAAAATATTTTTTTTTCAAAAAGAGGTGGTACATCTTAACTAATAAAAGCAAAATATTAAAATTAACCTTTTCTCCGGGACGGGGTAAGCCACGCCCACTAGCCAATCAGAATGGCTGTATGCAAATTAGCTCAGGCAAGATGGCGGTGGCAGCCCTGGAGGCCAGCGCAGTGCCAGCGGCAGGGTGAGCGAGATGTGGGGGTGGACCGGAGGGAGATAGCATGGTGATGGTTGGCGTGGGGGTGGGGAAGCAATGGGAGGGTTGGGTGGGGGTGGGG
>PVJC01052480.1:0-11124 GCA_004026665.1 Murina feae
AGTGAGAGGAACACTTTGATTGGTTGCTTCCTGCATGAGCCCTGACCTGGGCCTTGGCCAGGGAGGAACCTGCATCCTAGGTACATGCCCTTAGTCAGAATTGAACCCAGACCCTGCAGTCAGCAGGTTGAGGCATTATGCACTGAGCCAAACCGGCTAGAGCAGGATATGACATTTCTTAGCCTTCCAGCTTTGGACCTTCATTTTTTTTTTTCCCAGGAGTGTGGTTGAAAAATGCTCTATTGCCTTTAGGGATTCTTATTGCCCAAGTTACTAAGAATATTACCAATGGCATACAGAGAGCTTAGCCAATGAGCAGTAAGAAAAAGTGTTCCCTCTGTAGTTCACTCTGATCACTGGCTCCACCCCTGCCCCTCCAATCCCAGCTCCACCCCTACCCAGTCCTGTAACCTCTGCCTGAGGCTGCAGGCCTGGGCAGAAGACCCCCAAACCTCTCTGTTCACTGGCTTCACAGAGACTAGGCCTCTGATATCACCAGCTCTGATTCTGTCTGCTGCCATCACTGGCTCTGCCCCTTGATCCACTAGCAGACTCTAGCCAAGGCTGCAGGCCTGGGAAGGGGACCCCCAGACCCCTGCTTTGCCAGCTCCACCAGTGCCCAGACCCAGATCGCAGGCTCCACCCCTGCCCCTCTGATTGCTGGCTATGTGGAACCCAGGCCCCTGTGATCTCTGGCCTTGCCCCTGTCCAGGCCCGAGGCCTCGGGCCCAGGCCTTATGCCTGGGTAGGGCACCCTCATACCACTGTGATCACTGGCTCTGCCCCTGCCCCCTCTGATCACTGGCTCCACCCTTGCCCATGCCTGAGGCCTCTGGTGAAGGCTCTGGCCTGGGCAGGGGACCCCCAACCCCCTCTGATTGCTTGTTCTGCCCCTAGGGCCCCCCACTTCCCCCACCACCTGCCTGGCTAACATGCCTGACCACTGAGCCGGACTGAGCCCCACCATCTTGTGGCCATTGAGGTGGCAATCTTTGTCACAGAGTGATGCCTAATTTGCATAATACTTTTATTAGACAGGATTTGGCTATGGGCTCCTCCATCTTGTGTCCATGGGAGCGGCCATCTCTGTCATGGAACGATGCCTAATTTGCATATCACTCTTTTATTCAATAGGATCCTTTTTTTAAAAAATATATTTTATTGATTTTTCACAGAGAGGAAGGGAGAGGGACAGAGAGTCAGAAACATCAATGGGAGAGAAACATCAATCAGCTGCCTCCTGCACACCCCCCACTGAGGATGTGCCTGCAACCAAGGTACATGCCTTTGACCAGAATCGAACCTGGGACCCCTCACTCCCCAGGCCGATGCTCTATCCACTAAGCCAAACCAGTCAGGGCTAGATAGGATCCTTTCTTAAAGAGACATATGCATTTCATCTTTTATTGTGGATATATATATACACACACACACACACACACACACACACACACACACACACACACACACACATATATATATATATATATATATATGTAATTTACCATAGTAAGCACTTTTTAGTGTGCAATTCAGTGGCATTACATACATTCACAATATTGTACAGCCATGGGCATTCTTCATTTTCAGAACTTTTTCACCATCCCAAAAAGAAACTCTGCATCCATTCATCAACTCCACATTTCCCCTTTTCCAGCCCCTGAAAATCTCTATTATACTTTCTGTCTCTATAAGGTTGTCTAGTCTATATACCTCATATAAATGGAATCATATTTGTCCTCTGGTGGTTGGCTTATATCACTTAATATAATATTTTCAAGGTTCACCCACACTGTAGCATGTGTCAGAATGGTATTAAATTTTTTTAGGAATAACATACCCTGAATGCATATAATACTAAATTTTGTTTATGAATTCACCTGGGTAAGTTCTACTTTTTGAGTAATGTGAAGAATGCTGCTGTAAACACTGGTGTACAAGTATCTGCTGAGTCTCTGCTTCTAATTATTTTGGCATATCCAGAGAAGTGGAATTACTGGGTCCCGTGGTAATTCTATGTTTAACTTTTTGAGGAGCCAATTGTTCTCAGCAGCTGCACCATTCCACATTTCCATTAGCAATGCACAAAGGTTCCAAGTTTCCCATACCCTTGCCAACACTTGTCATCTCTTTGATAATCACTATCCTGAAAGAAACACAGTATAAGACATATGCATTGTTAAACCTTTACTTCTTACCATTATTTGTGCTTTACAACACTGACACCATTCATGTTTGAAAATACTCTAAATATTATCCTCTTTTGGAATTGTAGTATTTAACCCCAGAACGATTACTAATCTGAAAGCAGTTATGTCATCCAACTGGTTCCAGAAGAATGATAAACAATAGTTTATTATATCTAAGTAGAGGCCCAGTGTATGACATTCATGCACTGGGTGGGGGAGAGAGGGGGTTTGTTCCTCAGCCTTGTCTGCACCCTCTCCAATCTGGGACCCGCAGTAATTGGGCCTAAACCAGCAGTCAGACATCCCCCTCACAATACAGGACTGTTGGCTCCCAACCACGTGCCTGACTACCTGCCTTATTGCCCCTAACTGCTTCTGCCTGCCAGCCTGGTCACCCCCTAACCACTCCCCTGCCAGCCTGATCAATGCCTAACGGCTCCCCTGAAGGTCTGCCTCCCCCAACTTCCCACCCCTGCCAGCCTGGTCACTCTTAACTGCTCTCCCCTGCCAGCCATCTTGTGGTAGCCATCTTGTGACCACATGGGGGCAGTCATCTTTGACCACATGGGAGTGTCCATCTTGTGTGAGGGTGTGATGGTCAATTTGCATATTACCTCTTCATTATATGGGAAGTTATACTACAATCAGTGGGGTGGGATACCAATTTTATCAAATCACTGGCCATTTCATTAGGTGCCATTATGTTGGGTCATGACCCCTGTGGAAGCATCTAATGTGAAGCAGCCCTATGAGGAGGATGGGAGAGGCCTAAGAAACAGACAGGCCTCCCTGACTGGTAGGTGGCAGATTTAACAAGTGAGGTCCTTAATCACGAGGCTTGTTTTGAACAGCTATAACTCCAGTAGATATCTGCCCCCATCCTCCCCATCTTAAAAGTTTATATAGAAAATGAGTAAATTTATAATAATAAAAGTGTAATATGCTAATTAGACTGGACGACCTTCCAGACGAAGGCAGGGCTGTGAGGGAAGCTCGGGTCCTGGGTGCTGGAGGGAAGCCAATGCCGGCAGCCAGGGGAAGGAAGGACTACTCTTGAATTTTGTGCATCGGGTCGCTAGTAAATAAATAAGTTTGTATAGAGCTTTAAATGGTGTCAGTCACGTACACAGGAGGCCCTAACTAGGTTCAATCAAGTACTCAGTCTGATAAGCTCAACACCATATTTCCATCTAAAGGCTGTATCCTGCCCCAGTCTGTGGTAGCTGTGTCTGATGCTGGGCAAGTTCCTGATTCCTTAATGCCTCAGTTTCCCCATATATACAGAGGTAACAAGACTGTTACTCACAGAACTTCTGTGAATATTAGTTTATATAAGGGGGTCCTTATAAATAAGGGCCACAAGGAATAGCGGGAGCAGAGTGGGCTCTCGGGATTTAAAGAGTCAAAGGCTTTCAGACCTGGGTCCAACCTGCCTCAACTGTGTGACCTCAGACAAGTCACTCAACCCCCCTAAATTCAGGTTTTTTTATCTTTAAAATGTGTATTCTGAATTAGCTGATCTCTGAGGCTCCTGTGGTTCATACCTCATAGGATGAAAATCTGCAGCATAGCAATAATGGGAGATATTGTGGCTTGAAGCAGAATGAAAAAGAGAATATAATAAATTGCATACTAATATTAAAAAACTAAATAAAAATAGAGGCTGTGTCCTTGGAAAGCTTCTGGGAGCAGGGAGGGCAAGTGAACTGCATGTCCAAGCACAGGGGAGAGGTGGGGGGGGGGGCCTCCAACTGCCTGGGTCCAGCTGCCTGGGCCAAAGCCACAGTCACATCTGCTTGATAACCTACCCCAGCACATTAGGTGTGTGTGTCTGTGTGCATGGAAAAGTTTCTAAGTGAATTTCTGTTGATTGAATAAACATGCAGCACTGCCTATAATTTACTTGTGGTTTTTCATGCTTCTAAGTGTCTTTGGTCCTTATCAGCACCAGGATGTTGGCACTAAGAGGACTTTATTTTCTTGTGCCTGAATTTATCAGGAATCAGCATTTCTCTAATCTAGTCTTTCTATCCTATTTCTTCCTCATCCTGCCTTCTGTAAACATTGTCTAGTAAAAATATATTCCAACTCTCTTATTAATTCAACAGTGCAGACTGTTTCCAATTGTCTACTTCAAAAGGAAAGAAATGAAACTTATTTCAAAAGAAAATCAAGGAAGTTTTGAAACAACCCATTGTAATTAGAAATTAGTTTTATGATTTCAAGATTGTGTGAATGCTTGAGGATCCTGGACTACCTTTGTACAAACTTAAAACTGACAGTTTTGAAGGAACTAACATAGGTCAGAGCATGAAAGGTGTATGTACATAATAATAATAATAAAAAATATTAGCTCATAACAGTAAACCTAAAATATTTCAGTCCTGAGAAAATGCATCACCATTTACTCAGCTTCCCATATCATAAACCTGGAATACAAGCTTGGCTCATATATAATACACATAGTTGCCCCTAATGTCCATTATCTCACCCTTTTGTGGTAATGTAGTAGTAGCTAAATTTTTGCCTACCCAGCTAGCGATTGTATTTCTCAGCCTTCTTTGCAAATAACTGTTGACCAGGTGATTAAATTCTCACCGTTAAAATTAGAGTAGAGGCTATGAGTGCAATATCAGTATCACATAGTGATATCTTCCACTTGCATAAAATATTGTTATGTTGTTATGCACATTCTTTCCCCCTTTTGCAGGATACACTGTAGACATGTGTTCAACCTGACATCAAACATGCAGATTACAACACCTATATGTAGGAATAACATTTCTTTCAGAATAAAAGTCAAAATCTTAATTGGACACTCAAATTCCTTCATAATGTGCCTTGAATTCACCTTTTAAATATTTTTTCAAGTGCTTCATATTCTATCATAATAAAATCATACTTTTTCTAAAATGCTCATTCTTGTCCCTTATCTATGTGTTTATATATACTATTTCCTTAGCTGTTACTGATATGCCTGGTGAAATCTTAGTTACTCTTTAAGAATTAGCTCAAGTATATACTAACTTTTAGCCCTTCAACTTCAGAAAGAATTTTTTTTCTTACATGTCCCTCATCAAGTTGACTAATCTCATTGTATTAATTCATCACATCTGGTGCCTTAATCAAGGAACCTATATCCAACATGGCAAATCATGTGACGCAAAAGACTATATCTAATCTAATAAAAGAGTAATATGCAAATTAACCATCACTCCGAGACACCTAAACCATGCCTACCAGCCAAACCACGCCCACCAGCCAATCAGAGTGGCTGTATGCAAATTAACCCAGCCAAGATGGCAGCCGGCAGCCATGGAGCTAGAGCAAACAGGAGGCTTCCATTGCACCAGGAGTAAACTGTCTGCCTAGGCCGGCTGGGCCTCTGCTCAAGGAAACAATGTTTCAATTATAGAAGCCATGGAACTGAAGCAAACAGGAGGCTTCTTGCCTGACTAGGCCTCCATTCAAAGTAACAAAGTTTCAATTAAAGAAGATAAATAAACCCCAGAAACATGATTCCAGCCAGCCTCGCTGGGACATTGGGTCAATGGGAGCTGTGGGCAGCCTGAAAACAGCCCTCAGCCCCTTACCCAGGCACCCCAGTAGGGACCCAAACCCTGAATGGACTGTGAGCAGCCTGTAAATGGCCCTCAACCCCTCACCCAGGTTGTTCACACCCCCATGGGGTGAGTGTTCCCACTGTGGGGCTTGGCCAGCCTGCAAACTTCCCTCAGCCCCTCACCCAGGGTGGCCAGCCATGCCAGCAGGTAGACATCCCCCGAGGGGTCCCAGACTACGAGAGGGCACAGTCCAGGCTGAGGGACCCCTCCCCACAAGTGCACAAATTTTTGTGCACCGGGCCCCTAGGCTTCTATAATTTTCTTGGCCAAATATCTAGGGTAATAAGTATGTGTTTCTCTGTATGTGCTTTTATTGCTTGAATTTACAAATGAAAATGCAGGCATTGAGAAGCCTAGGCAGATCCTTCCATCTATCTATATAAAAGCCCAGCAACCCTTATGGTGGAACGACTTGCACTGACTATGACTTGCACTGACCACCAGGAGGAAGATGCTCAATGCAGGAGCTGCCCCTGGTAGTCAGTGTGCTCCCACAGCAGGAGTACTGCTCAGTCAGAAGCTGTATTCATGGCTGGCGAGCACAGCAGTGGTGGCAGGAGCCTCTCCCACCTTTGCAGCAGTGCTAAGGAGAGGTGAGCCAAGTAATAAGGAGTGAGCAGGTGGGTGGTTAGGAGTGAGGGTTCCCAGATTGCTAGATGGCACAGGCCAGGCTGAAGAATGCCCCCCGTCTTCCCCCCCACACACACACATACACAAATTTTATGCATTGGACTTCGAGCAAAATTAATATGAAACCTGTAACTAAAATTAGGTAAATCAGGATAACAAGTTGTTAACCATACCAATTAAAAGAAGAATATTTTAAAATATTTAGGAAGAGATAAGGTGGGACTCAGACTCATTGCACAACTTCTTGAAATTTATTATTATAAAGAGATAATTAATAATAAAAACAGGGACCAGTACCCCATGTGCTTTATCATACCCCTAAGAATAAGAATCATGTCTTTCTAAGAATCATTTATTTCTAATATAGTAAATAAAGTAGCATTTGCTGCAATATTCAATGAACTATGCAATCTGCAATGTAATTAGAAACTTAATTTTGTTCTTTATCTACTCCAGGCCTCTTAGTGGAAATTAAATTTCAAGTTAATAGCTATAACATGTAAGCACATGATTTCCATAGAGTAGAGTAAAAAGGTAATTTAGTGTGTAAATTACAGAAGCATTTTCAGTATCTAATATTTAAAAATTTATTGTACCACAGGCAATAAAACTCATATTTTTCTACTGGTATTTGTATTTTAAGGTTCCTGTTATAAACAATTAAATTTAAGAGGAAATCTGCCATACAGGACGGTAATTTGGAACTTCATGAAGATATGAAAAATATACAGGTTCAGATGTTTTTGGATATAATAATCAAACAACCAACTAAAATTAAATTGAAAATGGCTAAAATGCATTTTATCATATATTAAGAAGCCTGCGATAGGTGTACCAGGTTGGCTGGGGCATTCAATGACTACAGTCAATAACCTGTCCTTTTCACATCCTATCTGCCAACTATCATCAGTACTTAGCCTTAGTTCTTAAATGCGTTCCATCAGGATATGTTATGGTTGTCCCAGTTTCTGATATCTTATATAAATTCTACAAATCTGAGCAAAGAAGAGAGCATGTTTTTGTTGTTTGTTTTTATTAGAAAGGAAAATAGTTTTCATAGAAACTTAGTGGTTTTCCTCCCATATCATTGACCAGGGGTGGTTAATATGCCTAAATCAGACCATAGAGCCTGGGAAAGTGAGTATCTGACATTTTCAGCTCGTTTATTGGGCAGCAAGTTTCATCACATCTTGCGCATATTTCTACCAGTTATACTTATTCCATTATTCATACCTCCTCATCAATAGAAACTATTTTATTTGAATTTAGATCCCTAATACTAGTGTTTCTATATATTCTCTTTCAACATGTAAAAGAGAAAGGGAGGGAGAGAGGGAGGGAGGGAGGGAGGGAGGGAGGAAGGAAGGAAGGAAGGAAGGAAGGAAGGAAGGAAGGAAGGAAGGAAGGAAGGAAGGAAGGAAGGAAGGAAGGAAGAAGGGAGGGAGGAAGGAAGGAAGAAAAGAAAAGAGATTGTAGGTTTAAATCTGGAGGACCTTCTCCCTTGACTAGAGAAAAATGTCAGGCCAACTGAGCAGCATCAGAATAGCTTATCAGTTGGCTTTATTTACTGAAGCTCTTTCAGAGACTTATTATGTATATATACTCCCAGGCATCTCTCCAAAGGCCAACTACTATTTCTTTCCTCTTGGATCAATACACTTTGCCTGATGCCACTTAACTTCTAAAGGCTGTATCAAAAGATCCAAGTTTGAGATAAATGATTTAGCCATAACTTCCTCTGATAGCAAAAGAAATTATTCTTTCTTTTAAATCATACCATCATTTTGAAATTAATTTTTAATCTCAGTAAAGTTAAAAACATTACCTGGTTGTAGAATGGCTGGGTAATTAGGTTGATGGCAGAAATATGGATCAGGTCCAGTTCCAGTGCTTTAATGCACAGCTTTAAAGTTGAATGCACACCATTAGAACACAAAGTTTAAGTTCTTGTGGTAAGCTCCTTGGTTCTATCATTTGCATATGCTAGCCTGTGCTATATGCTAAACAGGGTCAAGACTTAACTGGAGCATAATATCCTTCAGGGTGCATATTACCATATACTGGGCCCAATCTCGCCAGGTTAAGGTCAGAGTGCTTTCCACAACTCCATGGAACATAATAAAGCACAAACCATGCCCTGAAGTGGGCTAGCCCTTTTAAAATGATCAACATTGTTGAAATCATTTGGCTAATACTAGAATGGACATTACTAAGAAAATTCATGGCATAAAAAAAACACTAGCATAAATACTAAAACACAGATGGAAGCTCCTGGCAGAGAAAAAAAATCTAACAAAGGAAATAAAATTGTCTGTCTTCCTATTGATGAGCAAGTATTGTGTGTAGACATGCTTTATATATGCTGCTCTGATCATAGTTTAAACATAATTTATTTTCAAAGCATAACAATTATATAAGGTCATCCTTGATTTAGGTTTTCTTTACTTTTTACTTTACTATTGCAATAACTGCATATATATATATTAGGGGCCCGGTGCACAAAAATTTGTGAACTTGGGTGTCCCTCAGCCCGGCCTGTGCCCTCTCGCAGTCTGGGACTCCTCAGGGTATGTCCACCTGCTGATGTGCCTAGCCAGCCTGGGTGAGGGTCTGATGGCTGTTTGCAGGCTGGCCAAGCCCCCCAGTGGGAACCCTCACCCCATTGGGGTGTGGCCAGCCTGGGTGAGGTTCTGAGGACTGTTTTCAGGCTGCCCACAGTTCCTTCAGGTTTTGAGTCCCTACTGGGGTGCCTGTGCAGCCTGGGTGATGGGCTGAGGGGCATTTTCAGGCTTTCAGGCTGCCCACAGCTCCCATTGACCCAACGTCCCAGCAAGACTGGCTGGAAGCAGGTTTCTGGGGTTTATTTATCTTCTATAATTGAAACTGTTGCTTTAAGCTGAGGCCTAGGCAGGTAATGAAGCCTCCTGTTGGCTTCAGCTCCATGGCTTCTATAATTGAAAGAATGTTGCCGTGAGCAGAGAGAGGCCCAGCCAGCCTAGACAGACAGTTTACTCCTGGTGCAACTGAAGCCTGCTGTTTACTCTAGCTCCGTGACTGCCGGCCTCCATCTCGGCTGGGTTAATTTGCATACAGCCACTCTGATTGGCTGGTGGGTGTGGCTTAGGTATCCCAAAGAAATAGTCAATTTCAATATTATTCTTTTATTAGATTAGATATACACATTTGACATACAATGGGTGTTTAGTGTTGTTAAATGAATAAATGATAGAGGTGGCACAGTTGGAGATAAATCTTATGCTGGATTTGAGAAGGAGGCAAGAAATAAAGCTTTTTAAAAAAATATTTTTATTGATTTCAGAGAGGAAGTGAGAGGGAGAGAGAGATGGAAACATCAATGATGAGAAATAATCATTAATTGGTTGCCTCCTGCATGGCCCCTACTGGGAACCTAGCCACAATCCAGGCATATGCCCTCGACCTGAGTCAAACTGGAACCCTACAGACTGCAGACTGACACTCTATCCACTGAGCCAAACCAATAGGGCAGAAATAAAGCTTTAAAAGTTAATAATGATACACATTAATGATACTTTGTATGTCATTTTGAATATTCTATCATTCATATAATAATTATGAACAGAAAAATGCTTTTGATATGTATTACTTTAATAAATTATCCAGATGAGGTTTTTTATATGTAAATCCATTGAAATCTAGTGAGAGAAAAGCCTAATGAACCATTTACTATAGTAAAAGATATAAAGTGTGATGAGAGAAGTCAGAATAAACAGAAATCACTCTTTAAAACAGAAATATTTGACTATAGTTAATTGGTTACTACCAGTACATTGATTAATCAAGAATTTCAGTAAGACAAACATGCCATCAAAAGCATCAAAAGCTAGTTGTGTCATAGGGTAGAAGAATAACGGAGGGAAATGTAACTGGAACCAAAACTGGGGCCAACATAGGAATTCTAAAACCACATTTGGGAGCAAGGGAAGGAGGCCTGGTGGGGTTTGGGACCCTGGACAAAGGCAAGAGGCAGAGCCCATATCAGAATCACTAGTTGAAGCTGAGTAAGAGAGGGAAATACACCCTGCTTTTTATTTTTCTCATTGATTAGGTCTACTTGGAAGCCAATTGTTAATTTATCCTTTGGAATGTGATTCTCCAAAATGCAGATCAGAGGCAAGGCATAGAGGAGAATAAATATGAAAATAAAGCCCTAGCTGATTTCACTCAGTGGATAGAGCATCAGCCTGCAGACTGAAGGTTCCCAAGATTAATTCCAGTCAAGGTCACATGCCCAGGTTGCAGGGTCAATCCCCAGTAGTGTGTATGCAGAAGGCAGCCAATCAATGATTCTCTCTCATCATTAATGTTTCTACCTCTCTTACTCCCCTTTTCTCTTTGAAATCAATAATATATATTTTTAGAAAACATATGAAAATAAACAGGTAAGTTACTAGTATCAGGAGCATTAAGTAGAGAATAGATAAATAATAAAGATCACAAAAATGCTTTTTGGAATATGTGTAAATTGTATTTTGAGGGAAAAGCTAGGATTACTTAAATGAATGATAAATAAAAAAGGGCTTTGGAAGATAATTTAAGCACAAACATATATAATAACCAACTTTAAAAATTCACCAGGAAACAAAAAACATCAAACATATACCATGTTACTAAATGCTAAAAAGTAATTGGTACAATGTCAA
>PVJC01052481.1:0-11114 GCA_004026665.1 Murina feae
TCGCTCCTGGCTGCCCTACCTGCTTCTGATTCACAGACATTGTTTTCTTTTTCTTTCCAGAAATGAAATGTTTCCTCATTATTCAAGGATTTCTCAAGTCTTCTTTCCTCAGAAACTTATTCTGCAGTGCCCACTGATAAAATGAACTGCATTAATTAAGTGCCTACTGTGTGCTCAGAATTGATGTAAGTGGCACATGCATAACAATTAAAAGTTTACAGTGTTCTACTGCCACCCTCAGCAAGACAGACTCCCTGGTTCTAATGAGTTGTGTTTGGTAGCAGACTTCATCTTTTCACCAGTTGCCAAGTGTCCTTCTACCTACCAACAAACCAGTTTTTCTTTACTATATGCTAGCAATAATTGTCTTCAGTGTCAATCACTCTATCCTGAATCACTAAATACAAGGTATTGTTGTTACTATAATTATTGCTATTGCTATCGCTTGCCATTTCTGAATGCAGAGGGGAATTCTGAGGAAGGAATATTTTGAAAGGGATGGTACTGACACATTCACTAAAAGGAAACGAATTAGCTAAATGTGAGTCAGAAATTTTGAGTTACAAAAGGGAATGAATTGTGTGTGCTGTGTTAGATTTTTTTTCTTGATAGTGATTATAGTATAATTTCCTTTCCTAGCTGCCTGAGAATTAATAAGACGAACCTGTTAAAACCTCTTGGATATATATATATATATATATATATATATATATATATATATATATATATATGTATATGTATTTGTTCTTTGCCAGATAAATTGAGAGATCAGGGTAAATGACAGGCAGTCATGCACAAACCTGACCTTCAACCCTTAAATTTCCAGAGTTCACTCAGAGCTAACTACCAGAAAAGAACTCAGTTGAGGTTGTAATATGTTATCATTTGACAAGATACACTCTCTAGGAACACAATCTTCATTTGAGAAATTCATACTTGATGGTATGAAGATGACAGCAAGAGCAGAGAGTAAGAGGAACAAACTGTATTAACTTCTAGGTGGTTTTAGGAACATTCGTGGCTCACCTGATTCTAATTATAATATGATTTCCATGTGTTAAGTTAACATTTCATGAAGTCCTATTCGGATGCCAGCCTTAGCAGGTCTTATTTTTGCTTCCTGCCTATTTTCAGGCACTGAGATATGCAGTTCATACTGCTTCTCTTCCTTTTATAACTTTTTAAAAATATGTGTTCATTCAAACATTATTTATCAACTGAATTTGTATCATTCCCTTTTACTCTTTAAGCTCAGATATTTTAATTGTACCGTTTCCAATATATTCAAAATACAAATAGCATATGAGATGTGTCAGTTTTCACATTGAATTTGTAAAGAAGTCTGGTCACAGTCAAATAATTTCACACTTTGCCCAGCATAAACGTCAACTTAAAATATGAGGCTCCTGAGTAAATGAAAACTGTTACCCAGCAGATCTAAAAACAGTTATTATGTCAGAGTTAATCTTTGCACCAGCTCATGGCCTTCCTACACACTGATTTGAATGTGAACCCCTAAATATCAAGGGTCCTGCATAATACATCTTCCTACGCTGACTCATTTGCAAATTTAAATTGGGAAAACATCATCATCTACCTGAATAAAAGTTAACCTTGTGGAAAATAAGGTAATTGCATAGTTGAAAAGGATGTCAAAGTAATATGAGACGATGATTTTCACTGAGAAATAAGCAAGGCTATCATGAACTCTCCCAGAGTGCCCAACAAATGCGAGAGCAGAACCACACCCCCTGACTCTTCTCACAGAACAACCACCGCCTACTGACTCTTACAGGATTGAGTCCCATTGAATCAAACCTTTGACATGTGACCATTTGCTGCATAAGTTATATAAAACATGAGTGGAAAACAGACCAAACCAATGGATGTTCAGTTTATAAAAAGATCTGCAGGGCAAGTACATACTTTCAGGAAGGAACCACTATTTTATGTTCTCCCAGGATAACAGGAATAAATAAATATGCCTTATCACCATTATGGAGTTTGTATGACCTATTCAGGAACAAAAAGAAGTAAAGAATTGTACAATAAAACATGAATATACCCACTATGTAGATTCTATAATTAATTTTAACATTTATTTTATGATACAGCTTTCCATCTGTTCATCTCTCCTACAAACTTCTGTCAATCTGTCTAATAGTTTTGATGAATATATCAAAGTGATACGCAGTCATCAGTACACTCCTGGGGTTCATATCATACTTCCTCAAATATGACATATTAACTATCCTACGCTAAAGAATGATCCTAAGCTAAGAAAACAGCAGAAGCAGGAATGCCGCCCTGCTTTCCTGAAAACAGGCGGTAAATCTCCCATGTGGAAGGTACCCTCCCTGTACCAGAAGGAAGAGAGACGTCCTCCTCATTGAAAGGGTGGGGAAAATTTAGCACCTGTAATATGTATAAATAAACCTTGTTACTTCTCCATCATTCACTGCCCGTGGCCCAAACCCCTATGTCTCATTGGTTCTTCACATATTTATTGTTTCTTTTTCTAAAAATTATGAAAGCCTCTTGCTTGAGTCACTTCTTGGAATCTTCGTTCTCTTATGAAGGCCTTCATGTACATGGAAAAACTAAATGAACTTAATATGTTTTTCTCCTGTCAATCTGACTTATGTCAGCTTAATTCATAAGCCCAGACAGAGACCCAAAAAGCGGAGAGGAGAATTTTTCCTCTCTTCCACCACTATGCTTAAACTCTTCAAGATGCATATCATTAACTGGATTTCAATATTCATTTACCTTTTTTTCCTTTTCAGATGGAGTGGGTATATATAAAAAAATATAAAGTGAAACATATATGTTGTAGGTGAAATTTAAATTATTGTATTTTGGAAGAGATCCTGTTTATATCTCTACTACAAATGCAATCATTAGGGATGAAGATTTTTTCATTCCTGTCAGGTGCCCTGGCTCCTGAATTCTGTCAATCACAAGCGTTCAGATATTGCAAATTCTGCTTTTCAGGATCTAACCTGACAAAGAAGGGCCAGTGTGGATGGTCGGATCCTTCATGATCAAACAGACTCTGTTTATTTGCTGCAATAGAACCATTACATTAATTCATTAAAATTTATTTAACATCCACTATCTATCAAGTACTCTCTAGGGTCGAGGGATACAACAGTAAATAAAATAGATACTTGTGTTCTAGTGGAGAATAAATTGTAGTTGAGAAAACCATCTTACACTTTAAAATAGTAATAATATTCATTTTAAAAAATAAAAGTTCCATATGTACAAAACAAAGTTATTTTTCATTTTTATTTGCTGAGCAGCTTTAATTTTTAAAATGACAGTTTTCATGGCAACTAATAATGTTAAAATTTGAGATACACAGCGATGTGTCTCAAAACCTCCGTGTAGTCTCTTTGTATGTTTTCCTTTTCTCTGCCCTGCATATCAATTTGATACTTGCTTCTAAGTTATGTCATCCTAACACTGCAGTGTTTCTTCATCCTGAAACTAGTTATAGTACTTCAATATTGTGTCAGTCACTGTTTATGGGTTCAATTTTTCTTTTTCATTCTTGCTGTTTCTGACCTCTACTAATCTAATAACATCCCAATTGGTCACCATGATAGATCATCCTACTCAATGCAACTTGAAGAACACTCTTTTTTGAAAAATCTTTATTGTTGAAAGTACTAGGTGTACCAGCTAATAATGCAGATTTTGTGATCAAAGAAAACACGATTATTTTAAGAGAAACATTAAAAGTGCTTTTTCAAAGTAATGTCCATCACTAGATACACATTTCCCCCATCTTTCAGGTAATGTGTGGATACCGTCCCAATAGAACTTTTCTTGTTTTGAGGAAAACCATTCAGAGACCCAATTTTCTACTTCTTCGCATGTTTTGAAGTGCTGCTCAGAAAGTGTGTGTGCCATTGATAGGAACAAGTGGTAATCTGAAGGAGCAAGGTCTGGTGAATACAGCGGGTGGGTTAATACTTCCCAGGAAAGAACTTTTAATGTGTCTTTAACTGGTTTTGAAGTGTGTGATGGTGCGTTATCATGAAGGAAAATTACTATGCCATGTCTTCTGGAACATTCTGGTCATTTTATGATAAAAGTGTGGTTCAAATTGATTATTTGTTGTTGGTAGTGATTAGTATTAATGATTTCACTTGGTTTTAGAAGCTCATAATACACCACACCTTTCTGATCCCAACAAACGCAGAGCATTGTCTTCTTTTTGAAGCGATTTGGCCTTGCAGAGGATGTTTTTTTTTTTTAATTTCCTTATTGATTAAGGCATTACATGTGTATCCTCACCCTCCCCCACCTCCACTCATACTCTCACCTCCTTGCTGTCTGTGTCCATTGATTAGGCTTATATGCATGCATACATGTCTTTTGGTTGATCTCTCTCTCTTACCCCCACCCTCCCCTACCTTCCCTTTTGAGGGTTGACAGTCTAATCGATGCTTCTCTGTCTCTGGGTCTGTTTTTGTTCATCAGTCTTTGTTCATTATATTACACAAATGAGGGAGATCATGTGATATTTATCTCTCTCTGACTGGCTTATTTCACTTAGCATAATGCTCTCCAGTTTCGTGCTGTTGCAAATGGTAAGAATTCCTTCTTTTTTACCACAGCATAGTATTCCATTGTGTAGAAGTACCACAGTTTTTTAATCCATTCATCTGCTGATGGGCACTTAGGCTGATTCCAAATCTTAGCTATGGTAAATTGTGCTGCTATGAACATAGGGGTGCATATATCCTTTTTGGTTGGTGTTTCTGGTTTCTTGGGATATATTCCTAGAAGTGGGATCACTGGGTCAAATGGGAGTTCCATTTTTAACTTTTTGAGGAAACTGCATTCTGTTCTCCACAGTGGCTGCACCAATCTGCATTCCCACCAGCAGTGCAGGAGTGCTCCTTTTTCTCCACATCCTTGTCAGCACTTGTCGATTGTCAATTTGTTGATGATAGTCATTCTTACAGGTATGAGATGGTACCTCATTGTCGTTTTGATTTACAGCTCTCAGATGATTAGTAACTTTGAACATGTTTTCATATGTCTCTTGGCCTTCCTTCTGTCTTCTTTCAAAAAGTATCTATTTAGGTCCTTTGCCCATTTTTGATTGGATTGTTTATCTTCCTTTTGTTAAGTTATATGAGTTCTCTGTAAATGTTGGAGACTAAACCCTTATCAGTGATAATATTGGCAAATATGTTCTCCCATGCAGTGGGCTTTCTTGTTGTTTCGTTGATGGTTTCTTTTGCTGTACAGAAGCTTTTTATTTTGATGTAGTCCCATTTGTTTATTTTCTCTTTAGTTTCCAATGCCCTAGGAGCTGTATCAGTGAAGAAATTGCTTTGGCATAAGTCTGAGATTTTGTTGCCTTTAAATTCCTCTTGTATTTTTATGGTTTCCCATCTTACATTTAAGTCCTTTATCCAATTTGAGCTTATTTTTGTGTATGGTGTAAGTTGGTGGTCTAGTTTCATTTTTTTTTTGCAAGTATCTGTCCAATTTTCCCAACACCATTTATTGAAGAGACTGTCTTGACTCCATTGTATACTCTTGCCTCCTTTGACGAATATTAATTGGGCATAGTGGTTTGGGTCGATTTCTGGGTTCTCTAGTCTATTCCATTGATCTATATATCTGTTCTTGTGCCAGTACCAGGCTGTTTTGAGAACAGTGGCTTTGTAATACAGCTTGATATCTGGTATTGAGATCCCACCTACTGTGTTCTTTTTTCTCAGGATTGCTGCACTATTCAGGGTCTTTTGTTACTCCAGATGAATTTTTGGAGAGTGTGTTCTAGATCTGTGAAATATGCCTTTGGTATTTTAATGAGCAGTGCATTGAATCTATAAATTGATTTGGGTAGTATGGACATTTTAATGATGTTGATTCTACCAATCCATGAACACAGTATGTTCTTCAATTTGTTTATGTCTTCCTCTATCTCTTTTTTCAGTGTCCTGTAGTTTTCCACATACAGATCTTTTACCTCCTTAGTTAACTTTATTCCTAGGTATCTTAATTTTTTGGTACGATGGGACTGTTTTTTTTTAATTTATCTTTCTGTAAACTCACTATTGGCATATAAAAATGCCATAGATTTCTTGGCATTAATTTTGTATCCTGCTATATTGCCAAATTCATTTATTAGGTCTAATAACTTTTTGATGGAGTCTTTAGGGTTTTCTATGTACAGTATCATATCATCTGCAAATAAGGACAGTTTTCTTTTTTCTTTTCCAATTTTGATGCCTTTTATTTCTTCTTCTTGTCTAATTGCAATGGCTAGTACTTCCAGTACTGTGTTGAACAGGCATGGTGGGAGTGGGCATGCCTGTCTTATTCCTGTTCTTAGGGGAAATGGTTTTAGTTTTTGCCCATTGAATATGATGTTGGCTGTGGGTTTGTCATATAAGGCTTTTATTATGTTGAGGTATGATCCTTCTATTTCCACCTTGCTGAGAATTTTTATCAAGAAAGGGTGTTGGGAAGATGGTGGCATAGGTAAACACCTGAATTGACTGCCTGGCACAACCATTTCAAAACCACAACAAAAAGAGAGAGTGGACACCACCCAGAACCACAGGAAGGCTGGCTAAGTGAAAATTCTACAACTAGAAAGAGACTGAGACTCAGAGGAGCGGCAGAAGCAAAGTGCAGAGGTATGGAGGTGCATGTGCGGGACTCAGGGAGAGGGCTGGTGATGGAGGATGCGGTTCTTTTTCAATCCGGAGGGAGCCACAAACTCCCGGAGGTTCTGAACTCCAGTTCCAGGCGAGTTTCTGGGGGCCCAGACTCATATCCAGAGAAGGTGGACTGCCTGGCACCGGGAGGAAATCCAAAGCAGGTTTCTCTCGGCGTTGCTTGCAGTGATTGCCGTGGGACACAGAGACCCGGTGTCTCTTAGCGCAGGGCTGAGAATCAGCCGTAGCTGACTCCCTGTGACCCTGCCCCACCCAAGCTGCCTGCAGAGGCTTTTGCATATAAAAGGCTGAGTAGCCTCAGGCAAAGGCTAAAATAGCAACTCCTTGGAGATACAAGAGCCAGGATACCTAGTGGTTAGAGTGGTATCATCCTAAATACAACTCCTCAGATTCATAAGGGACACACTCAGGGGGCAGACTCAGTGAGCACCAAAGCCCCACTGAAACAACTGTTGCCCCATAAGGGTGTCTCCAGCGCAGAAGTTCTCCCACTGTAGACATAGCTGGTTCTCATAACCAAGTGGCTTGGAGTTCAATTCCTCTCATAGATAACCTAACACAGAAAGCCACTCTATCAACCCAGGGAAGCAGTCAAAATGTGGAGACAAAGAAATAGATCGCAAATGACAGAAATGGAAGAAAGCAAATGACTGGATAATGAGTTCAAAACCATGGTTATAACGTTTTTCAAAAATTTTCTAGAAATCACTGATAAACTTAGTGAGACCCTCAATAAATCTAAGCATACACTGACTAAAATAAAGAATATTATACAGAGATCCATCAACAGACTAGAGGAACACAAGAATCAAGTCAAAGATTTGAAATACGAAAAAGCAAAAAACACCCAACTGGATAAGAAAAATGAATCCAAAAATATGAAGACAGTGTAAGGAGCCTCTGGGACAACTTCAAGTGCACCGACATCAGAATTATAGGGGTACCAGAAGAAGAGAGAGAGCAAGATATTGAGAACCTATTTGAAGAAATAATAACAGAAAACTTCCCCTACCTGGTAAAAAAAAGTGGACTTACAAGTCCAGGAAGTGCAGAGAATCCCAAACAAAAGGAATCTCAAGAGAACCACACCAAGACACATCATAAGTAAAATGCCAAGAGCAAAAGACAAGGAGAGAATCGTAAAAACTGCAAGAGAAAAGCAGTCAGTTACCTACATGGGGGCACCCATATGACTGTCAGCTGATTTCTCAACAGAAACTTTGCAGGCCAGAAGGGAGTGGCAAGAAATATTCAAAGTGATGAATAGCAAGAACCTACAACCAAGATTACTTTACCCAGCAAAGCTATCATTCAGAATTGAAGGTCAGATAAAGAGCTTCACAGACAAAAAAAAAAGCTAAAGGAGTTCATCACCACCCAACCAGTATTATATGAAATGCTGAAAGGTATCCTTTGAGAAGAGGAAGAAGAAAAAGTAAAGATAAAAATTATGAACAAATACATATCTATCAACAAGTGAACCTAAAAATCAAGTGAATAAAAAATCTGATGAACAAAATAAACTGGTGAATAGAATGGAATCAGACGCATAGAAAGGGAGTGGACTGACAATTTTTTGGGGGAAGAAGGTGTAGTGGGTGTGGGAAGAGACTGGATAATAATCGTACACCTATGGAGGAGGACAGTGGGGGGCATAAGGGCAGAGGGTGGGGTGGGAACTGGGAAAAGGGGAGATATGGGGGGGGGAAGAGGAGCAACTGCAATAATCTGAACAATAAAGGTTTAAAAAAAAAAAAGAAAGGGTGTTGGATTTTGTCAAATGCTTTTTCTGCATCAATTGATATAACTATGTGATTTTTATCTCTCAATTTGTTTATGTGATATATCATGTTTATTGATTTGTGGATATTGTATCATCCTTGTATCTCTGGGATAAATCCTACTTGGTGATGGTATATGATCTTTCTGATGTACTGCTTGATCTGATTTGCTAGAATTTGCAGTTGATGTTTGAAGCAGGGGATTTCCCAGGAGTGAGGACGGTGGAGCCCCTAGCATAGGACGCTTGCATGCACGACTCCAGGGACCAGGTTCTGGGACACAGGTCTAACTTTATTGAGGAAATGCAGCCCTATTTATAGCGGAGGTGGCCAATCATGGAACATCATCTTAGCAGAGCCAATGAAAGGTCAGGGTACTGTGTAGGCGGCTCTGGGAGGGGCTCAGGCGGGCATTGCCATCTCCCTGGTGTGCCAGAAAGATCTGAAATGCTGGAGTAAGCTCACAGCATGCATCAGCCTCTGCACTGAGACAAAACCTCCTGTGCTCTACCTACATCTCCCCCTTCCTTTTATTAGTGCCCGTTGGATGTGTATAGTCATGGCCTATTATGCAGTTATGCGGGCTATCATGGTGAACATACAGAAGAGGAAAAACTAGCTAGCTACCCTAGCTAGCTATGCCAGCTAGGGTAGCTCAAATGAATAGGTTAGCGGGGTTTAGCCAAGTGAGATGGCTGAAACCCAAAGTAAGATACATTTTTTGCAGTGGTACAATCAAAAGAGCTCTCATTGCTTATGAGGAAAAGGAGAGGGAGCCTAAAGCAGGGATGAAAGAAATGCTGGGTGGACTTACTGGTCTGTCTAGTAACATTGCCCTCCCAGCTGCCCTCTGAGGTGTTAAGAGTAGTTGACCATTTTAACACCTGGTGGTTGAAAGGATCACAGAATAAGGTTCCATTCCAAGAAACCTCACTTTGTCTGGCCCTATCACAGGGGAGCCCCGCCGAACAGTTACAGGCTCCGGTGACAGGGAATTGGAGACTATCGGTCCCCACAGGCATTAAGACCCCAGGGTGTGGCACCATGGTCCATAGAGTCTATCCGTGTGCTCCTGTACTGTTGGCAGTGATGATAGCACACATTAACAAGAATAGAGTCCCTGCTGAAGGATTCTCCTCCGGTGCCATTCGTGCTGCCTGCTCTTGTAGCGCCTTGATATCGCCCCACGTTATCGGGTGAGCCCTTCTGCCTCGGGGACATCTCCTCCGGTGGTGCCGTGTCTCCTCTTCAAGTGAGAGGTCGTCTCCGCCACTGGTGGGGTGACTGGTCTCCGACTCATCTCTTAAGGTGTGCGGCTTGATGTCTCTCGCTGGAATCCAGAGGGGGTGTCTCTCACCTTCTAGGAAGATACAAGCAAAACCTCTCCCTTGGGTTAATAGTGGATCGGGGCCCTTCCATATTCTTGAAAGGGGATCCCGCCATCAAACCAGGGGAAGGGGTGTTGGAAGATTCTGAAGACCTCCCCAGTGCTTGTATATTGGAGAGAGACCATGATTATCAAAATGAAAAAAGTTTAATGTGGTTAAGGCCTGTTTTAATATAGTATGTGGATATAGTATACTATTATCCCCTCTTTCTCTTTTTGTATTTGGATTTTAAGCTCTCTTACTTGCAGGGCTGAGAGCTGCCCCCTTTCCTGTTTAAAGGCGGTAGAGTATTGCCATCCTTATCTTTATTGGAGCAGCAGTCCCGACGCCAGTGAAAGCCCTTTCTACACTGAGGACACACGGAGGGAGGTTGTTTTTTGTTCTGCTCCCTGTTGTTGTTGTTTTTTTTTTCTATTAGCGCATTCCTTGGCAACATGGCCACGCCCTCTACACTCAAAACATGCCCCCTTTTGGGTGTCAGCTCCCATTCCCAGACTCACATGTTCTTCGAGCGCAACAGCTAGAGCTGCTGCAGATCTACTGCTAACATCACGACATGCAAGGACCCAATCATCAATATTTCTGGACTTTACTGGTGCTATGGTCTGTCTACACTGCACATTAGCTCCTTCCCATGCTAATTCTCGAGTGAGGGCATCAGCTGCCTGAGAATGAGTAACCTTTCGGTCAACAGCCTCCCGTACTCTGTATAAGAACTCTGAGAAGCCTTCATTCAATCCTTGGACTAATTTGGACAATTGGGCCGGCTTCCCTTTGGGATTAATTTGGGCGAACGCACGCATAGCACAGAGGCGGACCTGGTCAAAATACCTAGGCTGTCCCTGGGCTTGAGCAGTTGGGGAGGCGTACTGACCTTCCCCTTGAAGTGCCTCCACCTCTGCCTTTAAGTTAGGTGTATTACCACTTCCAGAAGCATGGTTTCGGTCTGCGAGAAGCTTAGCCTGCTCATAAAACAGTGCTTTCCACTGGATCAAGTCTTCAGGAGGTAAGATGGTTCTGGCCAAACATTTCTAATCATAGGGACAATTGAGATTAATGCTAAAATTGTCTAATAGTTGTTGAGTATATGGGGCTGAGAGACCATCTTCCTGTACTGCTTTCCTAATGGCTAATAACTCCTTTTGGTTAGGCGGAAGCCAGGCTTGTGGTTGAGTGGCTGTGGGGTTGTTGTTTACTGGGAAGGTTTGAGGGTGTGCCTTTTTCCCCTCCCC
>PVJC01052482.1:0-11123 GCA_004026665.1 Murina feae
TTCTTTTTTATTTAATTTTGCTCTTTATTTATTTATATTTATTTCTTTTCTTTATTAAGGTATTACATATGTGTTCTTATTCCCCCATTGCCTCCCCCTGCCCCCTACCACCTCATACCACCGCTCATACCCTCACCCCTTAGTGTCTGTGTCCATTGGTTAAACTTATATGCATGCATACAAGTCCTTTGGTTGATCTCTCCCCCTTACTCCCCACCCTCCCCTACTTTTCCCTCTGAGGTTTGATGGTCTGATAGATGCTTCTCTGTTTCTGGATCTGTTTTTGTTCATCAGTTTATGTTGTTCATTATATTTCCCAAATGAGTGAGATCATGTGATATTTATCTTATTCTGACTGGCTTATTTCACTTTTCAAATTCATACCATATTTTATATTCAAACAGAAACTGAGAACATTATTATTTAAGCAGTCCGTTAAACCTAATAATCATACTGTCTTAGTTAAGAAATAGTTAGAAGAGTTTTACTTCTCTAGAATGAAAAGGTCTGGGCTGAAGGACATTGATAAAGCAATCAGAGAACCTTTTGATGGTGCTGAGGTTGGGAACCTGAAAAACATGCTGAGTAGGTAGGCAGGTGTCACTTAAGGCCTAAGACCAAGGGAGAGGGTCCAATGTAACCACTTATCAAGATCAAACTACCTAGGAATTTTATTACATACTAGGGGCCCGGTGCACAAAAATTTGTGCACTTTGGGGGTCCCTCAGCCTGACCTATGCCCTCTCACAGTCTGGGACCCCTCAGGGGATGTCCACCGGCTGGCATGCCTGGCTAGCCTGGGTGAGAGGCTGATGGCTGTTTGCAGGCTGGCCAAGCCCCCCAGTGGAGACCCTACCCCATGGGGGTGTGGCCAGCCTGGGTGAGGGGCTGAAAGCCGTTTTCAGGCTGCCCACAGTCCCTTCAGGGTTCGGGTCCCTACTGGGGTGCCTGGCCAGCCTGGGTGAGTGACTGAGGGCCATTTTTAGGCTGCCCACAGCTCCCATTGACCCAACGTCCCAGCGAGGCTGGTTGGAATCAGGTTTCTGGGGTTTATTTATCTTCTATAATTGAAACACTGTTGCTTTGAGCCGAGGCCTAGGCAGGCAAGGAAGCCTCCTGTTTGCTTCAGCTCTGTGGCGTCTATAATTGAAACATTGTTGCCTTGAGCAGAGGCTACAGCCAGCCTAGGCAGGCAGTTTCCTCCATCACTGGTACAACGGAACCCTCCTGTTAGCTCTAGCTCCATGGCTGCTGGCCGCCATCTTGGCTGGGTTAATTTGCATACAGCTGCTCTAATTGGCTGGTGGGCATGGCTTGGCTGGTAGGCATGGCTTGGGTGTAACAGAGTGAGGGTCAATTTGCATATTACTCTTTTATTAGATTAGATTTAATAAGGAATTAAATTATGATGCTTTTTGTTGGAGAGACTTAACTGTGGATTCCTTTTAAGTCCATGGGTCCATTAAAGTGGGTATAATTTTAATAAGCTTGTGAAGATTTAATTAAACAATTCACCAAATTTTGGAATCTGTTGGCTACTCAGTAGTCACTAATATCTCAAATTGTTGGATATTTACTTTTCTTATGGCTCAGAGTATAGTTCTTACCACTTTCCTCTTGTAGGTATAGTAAACTGGCTGCTAACAGCAATTGTGTCATGGTCATTGAAACTGTATGTTAGGAAAAGATAAGTCATAGAGGCCTTCACAGTTGGATGGTGGTTACGTGGGTATTTGTGGATAGACAGAGAAACTATTTAAATAATACTATAAGATATGCTCAAAACTCAGTGGAAGAATGTTTTGTTACCAAACCACAGTCTGGCCAACTTTACTACCTAGTGTGTAAAGAGAGGAAGAAGGGTGGGCTCAAGGGGACTCTGTTTAAGGGGGCAGCATGGTGTACATAGCTGAGCACTAATCATGAGTGTCTTTATATAATCAAACATCTGAACCCTAGCTTTTCCATCTGTAAAAATGGGCCAGTCGTACACAAATTCTATTAAAAACTAGTTGAAAATCAATTGTTTATAGATAAATGGTTTAATTATAGGTGGTTAATAGTACTAGTTATCAATTGTCTCCTAACATTATATTGACGCTTGAGAATTGAGCTTTTCCTGGTGGAACGTGGAAGAGGGTACAAATTCATGAGAAGTAGAGAGGTTTCATTTTCATTAAGGTACCCAAAGAGGGAAGTTAGCATACTTTAACCTTAAGTACAAAGCATTAATTATTAAAGGTGTAATCTGTTATAGAATCTGTAACTATTAGTGTTGAAATTTGAGATGTTTTTGTAATGTATATGTCAGTCAAGTGTGAATTTCTTAAATATGCATTATTGTTTAGTTTATAAACTAGTTGATTATTTAAATTTTACCAAGATTATATCCACTGTACCATGCCTTAAGGGATAGGCAAATAATTGGCCACCCATTTTTAGAAGAACAACGTCAGGCATATTAATTAGTCTTACTGTTGTATTCAGCTTAAAAAAGAGAGAGAACTCATAGGCTTATGGACATGTACAACAATATGGTGATTATGGTGGGTGGGATGGATTGAGATGGAAGAGGGCATAGAAGGGATAAATGGTGATGGAAAAAATAAAATAGAGAATCTTTTATTTTTTAAATAAAAAAGAAACCTCTGGCACAGATATTTATGTAGACACTTTAATTTTCGGTGCCATCAAGTGGAGAAATGTTGAATAATGATATTTTTATAAAAAATGTTAATATGTGGACACTGAATTGCCTATAAAAGTAGTGACTACTGAACTTATTATTATATACATTTATCATTGAAAATGAACTTGCGCTCTAGGATATTTATGAATTTTATTTGTATTTGCATCTGTATATGTTCACCTATATACATTTTATATAAAATGTAAAGTGATAAATTAAAGTTTCAAAAATACAAATAAATAGAGCAGTGGATCTCAGTAATCTTTGAAGACAATCCCTTTTAACAGCCAAATTTCTCAGCTTTCCAGATGATACAGATGCACCTGTATTTTATGTACCACTATAAAAAAGGTCCCTGGACAGTGCAGGAGTTTAGCGTTGACTTATGGATTAGGAGGTCTTGCTTCAGTTCCCAGTCAGTTCCCAGGCACATGCCCTGGTTGATGGCTCCATCCCCAGTAGGGGGCGTGCAGGAGGCAGCTGATCGATGATTCTCATCATTTATGTCTCTCTCTCTTTCTCCCTCTCCCTCCCTCTCTGAAATCAATAAAAATACATTTTTTTTAAAAAAAGGTCCCTGCCCATGCTTTCATATTTAATGAGAGAAGTTTTTTAGACTTTTATAAATAATTTAAAATCATATCACTTTTCTGCATACAGAACAAGGAAATATAAGTGAAATACACTGGAATTGTCTTCCTAAAACTTGACATTTGTAATATGAATCTCCTGAATCACTTTTTTGAATTGGTTATTCATGTCCACGATTTATTACACAAGATTGTCTTTTATGCTGTCAAGAGAATTGATGATACAGCTTTTCTTAAGAGCTCCACTCTTGTCACTGGGATTTTCTCCGAAGCTGATAACATAACTGTTGTATAAATTTAAGCTTTTTTTTCATTGTTGTTTTGCAGTTGTTTATTTTACCATGTGAAAGGCTATCATTTTGCATTTACCTAACTACCAAAATGGCTTCTACATTGAGTGTCTTCCTTTCGTGGGCCCATAAAATTATTGACTGTTGCTTTGCAAGAAAATACAGAATTATGATCATTGTTCTAGTTAATATTTGCTTCATTATTTGCTCCTTTGTTCATTTCCCCTTACACACTAACTTTTTGTTTCAATATCAAATCATAATACTATCTTAAAAGACATTTGAAGTGGCATTAATTGTACCAAGAACACAGTAACCAACGAAGTAACTATATTGTACCCAACTATGATCATATTTGTGAATATGCCAGTATGACAACTATATATGACTTATGCCTAGCCAATGATTATAAGATGCATCCAAATCTCACTGATGTGAGAAAATAGAGATGTTTTAGAATAAGTGAATATTTACCAGTAGAAGGGAAATCTTATTGAGTACATGTTAAATGAATTGCTTCATTAATACAGAGACAGAACAGCTTTGAACAGACTGTCATCCTACAGCTGGAAGGCTGGGGAGAGTTGGGGGGGGAATTAAGAGATCAACTGAAAGACTTGCATGCATGCATATGAGCATAATCAATGGACACAAGAAACTGGGGGGTGGGGGAGGAGGGGGGAAGGGCAGGGGAAAAAAATGGAGACCTATCTATCACTTGTAATACTTTAAGCAATTAAAAAAAAAGATTAAAAAGATGAATTGCTTCATTAGTCATTTAAGCAAACATGTACTTGAATAATAAGAGTTACAAGTATACACAAGACATTTATTCAGTTTAATGGCAGTGCTTGCTGTTGATTCTTTGCAATAATCCAAGGCTCATAGGTTGGAATACATAATCCTAGATAGAGCAGAGGTATGTAGGGAAAAAGGTGCTTTTCTAAACTAGACAGTGTAAGAAAGTATTATAAATATTTGTAGTGTATATGTAGTCTTTCAAAATATTTTAAATTGCAGATGGTGATTTATTTTTGGAAGTTGGAACAAATAAAATTGGAGGCAATTATGGATGACCTAAAAGCATTTTAAATAATAAAATCTCTTTAGCCTTGTTGATTTCCTAGTAATTCACTAGAGGGCAGTGGTAAGCAATAAAAGTTTTGTTTCTGAACAGGATAGTCTTTTCATACATTTTTTCCCAATTAAGTCTGAGGTTGAATTGAAAAGATTATTGTTTAAAGATCTTAGAGTTGTGTTGATGACATCTTTTGTATAATGTGTTATGTCAAGCTTATCATAATCTAAATCTTAGAGTTAAATTTCCAGGTAATTATTGAAACTTAATCATGCAATTCAAAAACAAGCTAAAAGCTAGGCAACCAAAACCATGACTATTTCTTTTACTTGCTCTCTTCAGACAATTAAAAATTTATAAAAAGATGCTGTATTTCTGATCCTATGTTACCACAGGGTATTTTCAAGGACATATTTTTTCCCTCTAAAACCTTTTACATTAGGCTATTTAGAAATTCAGTTCAGCTTTCTAATAAATATATGAATTTCATCTAAGGAAACACGTTCATATGAATAAAGAATTCTTTTAAAATGATTTTTGGTTAAATATTACCTCAAAGAAATTATTTTATCAATTTAATAAATGCTTATTCTTGGAATAAAGGTAGGAGAAAAAAGAATTGAGTAGTCCTTACATACTAAATAGGATATTGCAGTTGTTACTAGTGTGGATGAGAAGTCTGTATTTTTCCAAGTGATTCTGATTAGCCAAGTTTGGCAGATCTACTGATCAAACAATTATACGGCTCAGTAATTTTGATGAGAACAATGTTATATATTATAATTGAGTTATAAGCAAGGCACATTTACAAGTTAAGGAAGATTTTCAGACATGGTGTAATGAAGCTGAGCCTTTATGGACATTGAAATTTGCTAATGAAGTAAGGTGAGAAAATAGGCATTCTAGATGAGGGTACTGTATGGACTAAAGTGTGGGTGCTGGATAAAGCCTGAAGTAGTATAAAATTGGAGTGTTTTAGGAACAGTGAATAATACAGAGGGTGACATAAGATTGCTAGGGCTTTGTAGGCCAGGGTTAGATAATTGGTCTGTTCACAAGTCCAGTAATTCTACCTTTCATTGAAAAACACCACCAAATAACTGTTCAAACAATCTTAGATGAAATTCTGACATGTAAAAATGTAGAAGAACAAAGTAGATTTGCTCTAGAAAAGTAGCAGTACGTCCCTGCATCACTCACTACCTGCCTTCCTCTCTCCTGTAGTGGCCCTAAAGACACCTACCCAGAATCCTAGGAACTACTCCCAGAGCACTTTGAAAACTACCCTTATTAGTCCTTTAGGGTGTTAATTAGAAGAATGGTATAATCTGACATGAGTGTTAGAGAAAGATCACATTGGATTATGTTATAGAAGATGGGTTTGTAGAAAGTGAGACCAACAGACCAACGTATAGAATTTACGTTGCATTTGACAGTGGATTCTAAATAAGGGCCAATTTGCTTCCCAGACATGGGAAACAAATGAAAAAATAAAGAAATAGGACTATATGAAACTAAAGAGTTTTTGCACAGTGAAGAAAATCATCAACAAAGCAAAGACAACTATTGAATGGAAGAACAAATTCACTAATACATCTGATAAGAGGTTAATAGCTCAAATATGTAAGGAACTCACACAATTTAACACCAAAAAACCCCCTAACAATCTAGTTACAAAATGGGCAGAGGACCTGAATAGACATTTATCCAAAGAGGACAAACAGTTGGCCAATAGACATATAAAAAAGTCATCAGGGAATTGAAAATTAAAACCGCAATGAAGTATCACCTCACAACTGTCAGAATGGCTATTATCAATAAATCAGCAATAAGTGTTGGCAAGGATGTGGTGAAAAGGGAACCCTTGTTTACTCTTGGTAGGATTGTAAATTGGGTGTAGACTTTATGGAAAATAGAATGGAGATTCCTCAAAAAACTAAAAATAGAACTACCATATAAGCCAGCAATCCTAATTTTTGGTATGTATTCAAAGAATTCCAAAACACTAATTTGAAAAGACATATGCACCCCATGTTGATTGTACCATTATTTATGATAGTGAAGATATGGAAGCAACTTAAGTATCCATAAAGATATGGATATACATACACACATATATTATACTTCATATAATATACATATATATACACACATATGAACGTTAGCCGTAAAAAAGAATGAAATCTTCCCATTTAAGACAACATGGATAGGCATATAGGATATTATATGAAGTGAAATGTTAGAAAGAGACATGTACCATATGATTTCACATATATGTGAAATCTAGAAAACAATATAAACAAACAAAACAGAAACAAACTCATAGATACAGAGAACATTTTGATGGCTGCCAGATGGGATGGGTGAAAGAGGGGAAGGGATTAAGATGTATAAATTGCCAGTTATATAAATAGTCTTTGGGATATAAAGTACAGCACAGAGAATATAATCAGTAATATTGTTATAACTATATATGGTGTCAGAAGGGTACTGCTATCAATGTGATCACTTTATAAGTTACATAAATGTCTAACCACTATGTTGTATACCTGAAACTAATGTAATATTGCATGTCAAATACAATTGAAAAAAATATATAAATAAATATTTTAAAACACAAAAGATTAAAAAAATAAGGCCCACATTGTGAATATTGACTAGAGCAACACATTTCTTGGGAAATAGTATTGAGTACTCAGGTTAGTATATTTAGGGACCCAGATCCTTCCAGCACAAAATAACATGTAAGAGGGTAAAAATAAGCCCAATTTGGAGGTGATTGGGAGGACAGGGAATTTTCTTTAATTGTGTTAATAAAATATTTTTGCCTTGGCATCTGGTTGTAAAATGAAACATTGTACTGGCCTTGTGTTCAAATGATATGGAGAATTGGTAATAGTCTATAATAATAAAAGTGTAATATGTTAACTAGACTGGACGTCATCCTGGATGACCTTCTGGATGAAACCAGGTCTGTGAGGGAAGCCCGGGTCCTGGGTGCCTGCCGGCAGCCTGAGGAAAGCCCAGGTGCCGGCAGGGGAAGGAAGCCCTGCTCTTGCACGAATCTTGTGCATCAGGCTTCTAGTCATTATATGATACCACGTATATATCAGACTCTTAAATGTTGTGTTACTTCTTTTGAAAATGGCATTTTTACCTGAAAATTGTGTCATATATAGGGTGTCCCGCCCAAAAAAATGTATACACACACTTTAAATAATTATAAAACTAGTGTTTATTAAAATGCATTTCATTTTCAAAATTGAGCTGTCATCTGTTAAAATGTGTATGCATTTTTTGGGGAACATCCTGTATTTAAAATCATATTACTAAGTCACATTTTAATTTTGCTTTTTAGGCCTATGGCATGTCGGCGTTACCTTTAAATCTGATAAAAGGCACAAGAAGTGCTGCTTATGAACGATTAGAAAATACTGAAGACATTGAAGAAGTGGAACAACACATTCAATCAATTAAATCAAAAGTGAGTTGGTATCCTATATAATAAAAGAGAAACATGTAAATTGACATCCCTCCACTACGCTCACCAGCCAATCAGGAGTGAGTATGTAAATTAACCTGACAGAGGTGGCGGACCTGTCGGCAGCATGCATGTGCACAAGTGCCCAGCAGCTGGGGAAGGCGTCCCGCCCTAGCCACTCTGTGCCGGTGAGCGGTGAACAGCACTTGCCGGCATCCCATGTCCAGACCACTACAGAACTGTGGACAGCGCGTGCAGAGAGCCTCTGGGCAGGGGAGTTGGTCTGGCGGAGGGCAGCCTGTACTCCCCACATAGTGGCAGCCATGAGTTCACCAAGCAGAGCCTGCAGGCTGAGCAGAAGTAGTGCCTGCAGGCCATCAGCACCGAGGAGTAGCTGCGCAAGTCCCACCTCCTGGCCTAGAAGGTGCACGATTGCAGGGACAGCAACTGTGGTGGGCCAGATTGACATCCTCCTGGCCACACCATGGGGGTTTGTGGATCTGCAAAGCCACAGGCCTCCGGTGTGCACATCCTCTCCTCCCCCCGCTGGCGTGTGAACATCCCCCAGCTTGCTGTCACCCTTGTGTGCTTGCAATAATTCTGGTCCAAGGCACGTGCAAGTTCCCCCCACCCATCTGCCATATTTCCATCAACCCCAGCAAGCCCACGTCCCCCACAGGGCATGCACACGTCTGCTTTGGCACACTCACTTCCTTTGGAGAGTGTCTGGGTGTTCTGGGTGCTCAGGGTGGGTGTCTTTGAAATGACAGGGCAAAGTGGTGATGCTCTGTTCCTGCAGAGGCCAGTTCTGTGACAAGATCACCTGTGTGGGGCTAATGCAAGTTCTGAAGTGGGAGCAGGTGCAGACAGATACACCTGGTGGTTGTGGGCAGCCCTCGCTGAGGTTCCTTTGGCTAGTGTTCATGATCAAGAACCCAGAGGCGGCGAGGAGTTCCATCCTCTCAATGAAACAGTGGGATAGTTGAGTGACTGCAGAGGAGGAATGTGCACTTTGGGTGCCAACACCCATGAGTGAAGGCTGCCCTGACTGATCCTCACTCGCTTGGGGCCTAACGCACTCCTGCAGGGCAGCAGGTGACAGGACGTGCTTTTCCGAGTTAATGAGAGAAAACATTGATTCTCTTGCTGCCCGCAAAGGTGGAAAGTGGAGTGGGGAGACACTCAGGAAGTGAGCGAGATTCTCTGTTTGGGGGTCCCAAATCCACCATTGGTTCCTTTCACCACTGACTACAGGGTGTCCCCCCCAAATATATACACACTTTGAATACCTACTAATTTCAATGGGTTTAAGCATGAGAGGAAACAACAATGGAGCTGTCATCTGTTAAAATGTGTTCACAAACCCGCAGTCGGACATTCCCTGAGGGGTCCTGGATTGGAGAGGGTGCAGGCCAGACTGAGAGCCCCCTTCTCCCCATCCCCTGTGCACAAATTTTGTGCATTGGGCCTCTAGTTTTATTGTAATTGGGAAGCGTCAAATTACTTTGTCTTTGAGCTGCTTTCTGATATGACTTAGACTTGGGCAAACGTTTTTGACATTGAATTGTTTTGCAACATACCCTTTAAAAATCATGCCCAGACAGCAAGATGGCGGCATAAGGTAAACACCGTAAATGCAGCCGTGAACAACTATTTCAGAAAAACCATGAAAAGAACACACGGACACCACTCGCACCCACAGGAAGGCTGGCTGAGTGAAAATCCTACAACTAGAAAAGAGTCTGAGACTCAGAGGAGCGGCGGAAGCAAAGTACAGAGGTACGGAGGTGCGCGCACGGAGCTCGGGGAGAGGGCTGGCGCCGGAGGACGCAGTTCTTTTCCAAAACAGAGAGAGCCACAAGTTCCCAGCGGCTCTGAACTCCAGTTCCAGGTGAGTTTCTGAGGACCCAGATACCCAAAGAAGGGGGACTGACTGGCACCAGGAGGAAATCCAAAGTGGGTTTCTCTCAGCGTTGCTTGCAGCAATTACTGTGGGACACAGAGACCCGGTGTCTCTCAGCGCAGGGCTGAGAAGCGCCATAGCTATTTGCTCCGCCCTACCCTGCAAACTCCCCGAGGCCCCACCCTTCCCAAGCTGCATCAGAGGCTTTTTCATATAAAAGACTGAGTAGCCTAAGGCAAAGGCTTAATCAACACCTCCTTAAAGATACAGGAGCCAGCCTCACCCAGTGGCCAGAGTGGGACTAACCTAAACAAAACAGATGCACAAGGAACACACTCGGGGCAGATGCAGTGAGCATAAAAGCCCCACTGAAACAACTCTTGCCCCATAAGGGTGTCTCCAGCACAGAAGTACTCCCTCTGTAGACACAGCTGACTCTCATAACCAAGTGGCTTAGAGGTTAATTCCTCGCAGTGATCGCGTAACTCAGAAAGGGAAGCAGCCAAAATGTGGAGACAAAGAAACAGGTCACAAATGACAGAAATGGAGGAAAGAAAACGACAGGATATAGAGTTCAAAATCACGGTTATTAGGTTTTTCAAGAGTTTTCTAGAGACTGCCGATAAATTTAGTGAGATCCTCGATGAATCTAATGAGACTCTCAAGGATATGATAAAGGACCAACTAGAAATTAAGCATACACTGACTGAAATGAAGAATATTATGCAGACATCCAACAGCAGACGAGAGGATCGCAAGAAGCAAGTCAAAGATATGAAATATGAAGAAGCAAAACCCACCCAGCGGGAAAAGAAAAAAGAAAAGAAGAAAAAAGGAAAAGGATCAAAAAGTATGAAGATAGTGTAAGGAGTCTCTGGGACAACTTCAGGCGCAACAACATCAGAATTATAGGGGTGCCAGAAGAAGAGAAAGAGCAAGATATTGAAAACCTATTTGAAGAAATAATGACAGAAAACTTCCCTCACCTGGTGAAAGAAATAGACTTCCAAGTCCAGGAAGCGCAGAGAACTCCAAACAAAAGGAACCGAAGGAGGACCACACCAAGACATATCATAATTAAAATGCCAAGAG
>PVJC01052483.1:0-11130 GCA_004026665.1 Murina feae
GCATGTACCTTGGTTGCGGGCACATCCACAGTGGGGGGTGTGCAGGAGGCAGCTGATCGATGCTTCTCTCTCATTGATGCTTCTAACTATCTCTCTCCCTTTCTCTCTGAAAAAAATCAATAAAATATATTTTAAAAATAAAATGTATTTTTAATAAATAAATAAAAGTGATTGAATGCCACTTAACCTATAAGTATGAAACTGATTCAGACCAAAGAGTCCCTTCCTAAGGCTCTGTTTGGAGTCCAGGAGACTGGAATTCTGCTTCTGGGCCAGGTTCTGTAGAGCAGAGTAACTTTCAGCAGTCACTGAACATCAGTGTCTATCTCCGTAGACAAGAATGGCAATTCCAAGTACTAGTATAGCTGACAACCCCCTTTGTCAGAATCATCTGACAACGTTGTTTAAAATGTAGATTTCTGGGTCTCTTCTTAAATCTAATAAATCAGATTCTTCATGGCAAGGTACCCAACATTGCATTATTAATAACTAGAGGCCTGGTGCATGAATTCGTGCATGACTTCGTGCATGGGTGGGGTCCAGCCTGCCCCAAACTGGGCGATGGGGCCAGGCTGGCAGGGGGGAGGGACCGCCCTGCCCCCTGACCAAACTCCTGGTTGGACTCCCAGTCGAGGGGACAATTTGAATATTAGCTTTTTATTATTAATAATAATTCCACTGTGGATTTTTAAGTTCGATAAAGTGTAAGTGTTACCATCATAATTAGCTTCTTATTAATATTAATAAAAGGAAGGAACCAAAGGGAAGGCCAGACATCGTGAGCATGGTCATCTGGGCAGCTTCCCCAGGAAGCTGCAGCTTTACGCTCCCCAGGCCATCCCCTGCAGATCACTGGGGGGAGGGGCCAACACAGGGGAAGATGGGCACATGTGCGGTGAAGCCAGGATGAGGTAGGGAAGGTGCTTGCCTGTCAGTGTAACCTGTGAGAAAAGATAATTGGCTAGAGGGGATGAAGCACCACAAGCTTGCAAAGTCTTAGAAGATTAAAATCTGCAGATAAAGGAATTCTCTCTTGTTCGTCTTCCTTTCTCCTGGTTCCTCGCACTCGCTTGTTCCATGACCTCCACTAGCCCACCATGTGGCCCTAGAAGCTGCATGGCCCACGGCCATGTGGCCCCTCTACACAGTAAACTGCAGCCAGGAACACAAGCTAACCTAGCCACGTGCTAGACTGAACTGGGCAAAGAGGGACGGGAAACTGGGCAGCTGCTTTAATCTGAGGTCTGCTGAAGACAAAATGGGATTTCTTCCTTGGTGGGATGGAGGGAGACGGTGCTGCCGTTATAATAACTGGTTAGTATTAACCGGAAAGGAGTGGAAGGGGAGACGAAATAGTACAGGCCTGCCATTTACACAGCTTTACCCAAAAGCTGCATTTAGCATTCTCCAAGTCTATTCCCTGCTGACTGATGGGGAAAGGGACTAAACAAAGGCAGATTAGATGCAGGCCTAGTAAGGTCTGAGTGACTAGGAAGGTGCCTACTTGCTTGCCCATCAATCGCACTTGAAAGTGAGTCAGTGGCCAGGATAGGTGTGGCCACTGAGAGCCTCAAAATCTAAATATATACACTTCCAAACAAAGGAGTTCCTTCTCTTCTCTCTCTCTTACGCAGGCATCAGGTTCCTGGCTCTCCTGTGGCAGGAGACGCGCCCCCCTGTGCCCACTTGGTGCTCAGCCAGTTGGACTCCACACACAGACTAAAGACTGTAATCAGCCCGAATGCTGAACTCCCCCGGCTGCAACAGGGATGGACACTCTGGACACTGGCCTTGTTTCTGGGGCTGCTGAAACCCCAGCTGCACCTTTTCCAGGACTGGCTTAAGGGCAGGGGACTTGTAACCTGAGCAATGTAACTTTCCGCAAATAAAAACAGTTTTCCGCACCCCATCTTCCCAGGCGAGTCTTAGAAAATGTATTTTCTGAAGGTATTACAAGAACCTCATTCCCACTCATGTCTGGGAAATCAGGCCCATTAATTCCTCCTGCAAGGAAAGGACCTAGGGAACTCAGGGGTTTAATTCTACAGAAATAAAACATTCCACTATACTCATCCATTCAGAAACCCTTGTTCCAGTGGCACCCCAAGAAGCTCACTTCCACTGGTAACCAGTGGGGACACAGGACACCCCACCAATAACATAAGGACTGTTGAACCAAACAATCTCTAAGGTATCTTCTAAATGGAAAATTAAGTGACTGGTGGCATATTTGACACAACCCCCCAGAAAGTGTTGCATTATTTATATTCAAATTTTACTTATTTAAAAGAAAGTTCAAAATAGTTTTATTCAGTATAAACTATTTTACTCACAACAGGTGATTTTGAATGACTATTCTTTATCTCTAAAATTCAAACCCACTTTTAAAGGGTAAAGATTACTTTCCAAACATTGAGGAAATGAAAGCCTCAGGTACAGGACTACTCCAAAAAATGCCCTATGCTAGGGGGGCATCTTGGGAATCAGACTTCTCTTAGCATGATTTTAATGGTGTCAATACTCTTTTTGATATATGAGCTCTCTCTCACATATTTTGTCTTGTTTAAAAAATTATTTATTTAAATAAAAAATTGCCTTATTAACATACCTTCCAAGCAGTAAATTATATTACGGTGAAGCATATGAAATTGCTTTTTATTTGCAAAAATGGTGTATTCATATGGTTCAACTTAGTGTGTGTGTATGTGTGTGTGTGTGTGCACGTGCACTCACACACCTGGCTGGGCTAGTTATATTTCTTGTAACCAGAATATTTAATTATCCATTCATTTGGTCCTCATAATGACTGCTGCCCTCTCAGTGCATTCTTAATAGATGTTAGATGATGCTATTGTTGATGAAATTTCCTATTCAACTTCCTAGACTTTGTCCTAAATTTTTAGATCTTAGTAAAAAGGTGAATATTCACAACTATACAAGACCAATCAATGATCAAATTAAAAAATCTAATAACTTATTATTCCATCCATTCCCACACATAGTCTAAGGTGTAAATGTATGCATTCAACCCATAACAGCCACTGCATTCTCTCCCAGTTGTTTTGCATATCTGAGTTTACTGTGTCTTTTGAAAGACAGTTTTGTAATCTAACAGATTTTGTCGGTTATGTATGTTTTCCTGTTATTCAGGCCATTTCCCTCAAACTAAGTATTCAGTCATTGTCACTAAAAACACATTAGTAGGAGAAAGAAATCTAAAAGTTAAAAATTAGGCAAAATGACCGAGATTTGCATGGATTGAATGCTTGGAAAAATAAAAGCGACGAGCTCACTTGGCTACATGAATATTTGTGCTTTTCACCCTCTGCGTCTTCCTCCTTCCCACCTCCGAGTGCCAGCAGGGTTACTTGGCAGCAGTGAGCACCAACTAAAGCTTCTAGAAGCTCTCATTCAGCAGTGAAATTGTTGTCTTCCTCTGATCCTCAGATTATGGAGATGAGGGAATGACTGTACAGCACCAAGATTCCCTACCGAGATAGCTTTTCACTCTTTTTAGTTAGAAAAAGATCAAAAGGAAACTGGCTAATTAGCATACCAAAGGAGACAAAAACCCTTAGAGCTTTATGCTTGTTGCAATCCAATAATAAACACCCGAGTACAAAAAAGATTATTTGATAATAACACACAGAATTGGAAGCCTTTGAAATAGCAGCTTCTCGGGGAAAAAAAATAGTTTTGGAAGAGAAAATATCCATAATTATATCCATAATGCTTACATGTGGGGCGGCTCTTCAGTTCCTGGGAGACTGACAGAACTAACTTGCCTAAGAACGGTGGTGTGGTTGCCTTTATCTGAAAAGCTCAAAAAGCCTACAAAAGGTTTCAAATCCCTTCCCAAGTAAACAGTTGGCTCTTTCATATTCCCAAAAATTAAACACAGAATTCTTGACTTAAAAATAAGTGTCCCCTTTACCCAGACCAGTGTCCAGCCAAAGGCTTGAGCTCAAATCTAAGAAATTTGCAACTCTTTGAGGTTCTTATTCTTCTCTAGCCTTTTCTGGTTTAGAAACTTCAGTAGTCTTTGCAAATATGGGCTTTTTTCAAGGGAGGAGAATAAAACAATTATTTAATTATAAACAAGTTACTCTGGGAAACAAGCATAGGAATTCACCAGGACTATGGAGACAGTCTTGAAAAAAATCAGGCTCTCACTCCTTTGGTTTTAATATTAAAATTGTGACACTTTTCTTCAAACAGAAAGGGCAAGGGACAAGAACCATCACACTAGAGCTCAATAGTCACAGGGGGTTGATCACTAAGTTATGAGCACAGGCGCACGTAAACCCCATAGGTCAACACTGTGCATGTGGTCGAGCCGGCTTCCTCCTGAGAAACTGACCCACATTTAAATCAGCTCCGGGACCTCACTAGGACAGGGGATAGTGAGATTCTGAATTTTGGGGGCAAGTGCTAATATAGCATTTCTGCATGAAAGAACAGATTGCTAAACCCTATCTCCCATTTAAAAGGTGCAGTGTCCACAGGGAAGGCATTATTTTGCCTGGAGATTGCCTTGGTAGTTGTAATGGATTTGCCATAGACCACTGACTCTAAGCCACTTGAATTAAGCCCAGAGGCCTAAGTTATTAATACTTTATCCTGATTCTAAGCAAAGAATTATTGTTAATGAGTCAAGTGAAAATGATTCTCTCTACAAATCTGAGTTTAAATGAATAATGCCTCTCCTATTTTATAGATTTACTTTTTTTAAAACAACAAATAGATGATAAATATGCCTGTGACCGGCCATTAAGTAGCTGCCTTCTACTAGGGCCTTTAGTTCTTCTCAGATTGGACAAGATCATCTAAGATGCTATTTTATTAGTTTCATACAGAGTTAATATTTTTGTTCCTTTTTATAAATCATCCATTTGCAGTGCAACAAAGCCCCAAATCAGAATTTTACTTAGGAAATGTGTCTAAAGGAGTAAAACAAATGCCATTTACCCACCATTCCAAAGTATTAATTAGACTTAGCAGTTTCCCCTGGTGATTAGCTGCACTAATTGGAATTTCAAGCAGTGCTGATAACTACACAAAGATAATAGGATTATACTTTTCTGCCCTGAAAGAAGAAGTAGCTTTGTCATAACTGTTTAGATGATGGTTTTAAGCTGTTTCACACCTAACTGCTCCCAGAGAAAGACAGCACCTCTAGATTCTATTTTTATTCCTACAAAAAAAAAAAAAGAGAGAGAAATAAAATTCTTCCAAGTAGCATGTTATCGGTGAAAGTTGGGTACCATCGGAATAAGCATTTCTGAAGGCCCCCACAGCGGATGAGATGTGGTAGAAAGCTTTGTTTCCGTGGAATTACATCCCTTCAGTAAAACTAGAAGCAGAGTCAGAGTCTAAAGTTTCCATTCCACATTGGAGCCGGGTCCACTTCAGCATCAGGCTAGCTGCAGTCCATTAGTCCATTGTGTTTGGGGGTCTGCATGGCCCTGGGCCATGTGGGAGAACGCAAGGGAGCACCACAAACCCAGTGTCACACAAATCCCAAGAGCCCAAGAGCACACTAGAGGAACCAAGAGAGCTAATTCCTTTGTTCAGGAAATTAAATATTCCAAATTTTGTACCCTTGCCCATTCTGGTCAATGACCTTTGTCCCCAGGTGTGATTGACAATAAGAACCTTCCTTATGTCACCCTTTACTGGGTATGTGTCTATCTCCCTTTTGTTGAATGCCTGGGCAGTGTAAAATTGTAGCTTCCTGGCAAATGACATGCCTATAATATCTGGCTTCTCCCTTTGCTCCTTTCCTGTTATTAATAACCAGGTTAATTAGAATGAACAGTATCATTAACAGAGGAATGTCCTCCTTTCTCTGGATTTCACCTTCCTCTTTAGGAAGCACAGGAAAGCAACTCCACTTTTATCAGCAACTCAAACTAAGTTATAAAGTCAGCTAGACCTTCCCTGCCCTGTATGAACATATTTTTGTTTTGGTTTGCAGAAAATATTTTAAAAATGTATGAACCTCTCCATTCCCAATGTGGCCAGAACTATAAATATAATTTATATTTGGGAAAGTGGGCAGATGTTTTTACCTGCATTTTACACATTAAGAAATTATTGTTTGAAGAGGTTAAGTGAGTCTTTGCCATTATTCCTTTCACTTAGAGCATTCTGTGCTGATAAAAATGTAGAAACTGGACAAGTCCCACTGGTGTGAAGAAGCAGAGCAGGACCCCAGCAGCTTCTGTTCTCTGTCTCCTCACTGGGGCCAGGCTCTGAAGCACCTCCCGTGGATGAACTATATTTGTGGGGTTTGGATGCCTCTTTTAAACCCTCACAGATAAAACCCAATGTGGGTGAGGAACTAAAACCCCTGCAAGTGGATCTCATTCACTATCTTGCCATCCCTTTTGATGTCCAGGTCAGATATTGCAGACTATGGTATAAACAATCACAAAAAAAATTGCACTAAGAGGGTGAGGTTGGAAGTCTTTCTCAGATGTTGAATATTCAGAAGACATAAATTTACATAGATTTATTTGAAGTAAATATGAAAAGCAAATGCTGACCACAAAGTCACTTGCACATGCAGTCAAAGTTCTGGTGGCCATAAGGTAGAAATTTTACCGACTTAACTGATCAGATTCTTTCAGCAACTTGAGGAGCCATAAGCTGTTTTCTAAAGTAAAGCTATGAAGTCAGTCTTACATCACAAATATCTCTAATTTGGAAAAAAAAGATAAGCTTAATAGCATAGCTACTGGCTCTACCCACACTTGAAAACATGCCTTCTCCAGCAGTTGGCCTGACTCATGGAGAATTTCAGGGGGTTACAGGAACCATGTGGAGTTGCCATAACAACTTAAGGAAGCCCAAAAGACCCACATACGCCTACATATCTCCATCATAAGCCCAACCATAATTTTAGACATTCTTTGTGTTGGGGCATTACATCTGCTCATCATTTCTATCTGAATGTTACTATTTTATTGAGGAAAGCAGTGATTATTCAATATCATATTACTGAGATTGAGTTTGGGGAACGTGAGTTAAAAGCAAGGCTCTGGAGGAATCTATATCCATGTATAGAAAAGCAGGAAAACTATGGATAGATCCATAGTTTCTGGGAAAACCAGGCAGAGGCCAAAGGCTTCCTAGGAAGAAATATAAGAACAGTGAACTCCAGGGAGAGGATTTCCCAAGGTGGAGAATTCACCAACAGGTGAATCAAGTAAAATTTTTTCACTTTGATATTTTCCCTTGGGCTATCAAATAGCCAAATGGGTTTTCTGGTTTCTTTTATTTTTAAGGTAACAAAGGAATAATATTCTTTCTAAACTATAAGATTCATGCAAGCAAACACACTGTTTTATTTATTTTAGTACCCTAATGCCAAATTCTATGAGCCTGGCTCATAGGAAGAACTCAGTAAATAGTTCAGGAAGAAAGGAAGGAAATTAAAAGAAAGGAAGGGGATAAAGAAAGATGAAAGAGAGAAAGAGGGAAAGAGAGAGAGAGAAAAAGAAGAAAGAAAGAAAGAAAGAAAGAAAGAAAGAAAGAAAGAAAGAAAGAAAGAAAGAAAGAAATTAAGAAAGAGAGGAGGGAGGGAGAAAGGAAGGAAGGAAAGAGAGAGAAGTAGGAAACAGAGGAAATAAACTGCTTTTAGTAAGTTTTGTTAAATCTAAGAAAATGGAATCTTTGGCAGTTGAGAAATTTTAATAACTGCAATTATGGCTATTCAGTGCTGTAACTGTTGATTCAGAAGATATAGGGAATCAAATTAAATGTGTACTTATTGCCCTAAGGAAATAACTTGGAGGAGGTTTTGTTTGTGTTTCCATCTTAGTAGAGAATGGAAGGGCAGTGAAGCAATAGCTGTTGGAAGCTGAACTCAGGAAGCGACCTGAGTTATGTGCTGGCAAAACAATTAGTAAAACAGTCCCTTGAGGTAACTTGAAAATTAGAAACCGGTAGCCAGAAACTGAATACTGCTGCACCAAAACCTAAAATATGTGGCATTTGGAATTGTGCAGGAGGCAGAGGCCTGAAAAAACTAAAGAAGGCTCTTCATGATAGAAGGGCAGTGAGAAAATTGCTTTAAAAGTTGGGAAAAAGAAAACCCAAGTTATGTGTGTGCAGCTTAATTAGCAAAACTGTCACCTACAGTAACATGGAAAATATGAAGATTAACTAATTACCTTGTAGATCCAGCTAAGAATCCATGCAGAATGTTCAAAATAGCACCTGAAATCTTTTAGTTTCTTCAAATAACCTAGGGAAAGAATAAGATAGGTTAAAGAATTAACTGTTCAATTTTGAAGAAGAATTTACAGAAAATGTAAAGAACTTTAGGGTTCAAAAATAAAACTCTCATCTTCAGTGTGTCTTGGGAAAATATTCTTAAAGTAAGAAATTGCCTCAGAAAAAATATCAAATATAAGGCATTGCCAGTAAAAGGGGACCCCAAATTAAAGATCAAATCAAGGATGTTTTTTATGAGAACTTAGAAAAATTTAGGACACAGCCTTGTAAATTCTTGACTAGACAAAAGGACTTCTAAGAATCCTCAAGACTCACAGACTGTCTCAGTTGGGGAGTGGGGGAGTTTTCTAAGAATAGGAAGGAATAGCGAGGACAGTGAGGTGCTGTCCCACAGCATCCTGTCTTGCCGGCAAAATTATAGAGGAACCTACCTTGAAGAGTTTTATGAGTATAACAAAGCTAATGTCAAATGAAGTGAAGCTATAATAAGCTTTAGAAGAAACTCACAAAATTCTTAGAGAATTATACTACAACAAATATTGCCAGTCAGAGACACCCCATACAATAAAAGCCCAGCAACCAAAGCAGCAGAACAACCAAAATGACCAGAGACCAGAATGACTGCGGCCCTTCATCCTGGCCAGCCCTGCTCGCGCCCCCCCCCCCCCCCCCCCACAGTCAGGGGCATGGCCGGCCTGTAAACCATCCCTGGCTCCTCACTCCAGCCAGCCCTGCCCACCAGTGTGGACCCCCACCTTGATCTGAGGTCCCCATCAGGGAAGGTCGGCTGGCCCCCACCCATGCACCAGGCCTCTATCCTATATAATAAAAGGGTAATATGCAAATTGACCCTAATGGCAGAACGACCAAAATGACTACTTGACCAGTCACTATGAGGCGCACTGACCAACTCTCAATCCCTTTCCCTGGCCGGTAGGCTCTGATTGCCTAAAGGTGAATGGGGTACCAGGGGTGTGGGGGGGGACAGCTGAGAACAACTAGGGAAGATGTTCCTGATCTCAGGCCAGGCCTAGGGACTGTAGCCATGCCAAGCATCTAGTTTCCAAATGAAATCTTAATTTCAGAATGAAAGTGCTTGTAACCTTTTATAAGCAGGACGAGTACTAAACATGTGTCTCAGTTGCAGTCATGATCCATAGAGAAGCAGATATCAGAATCAAGCCCTAGGCCCTCCCCGTTTCGTGCCTGGAGGTTGCGGGTCAGCGCGAGCCACTGCAGTGAGTCCATCACGACTCCGGTGCGAGCTTGAGTGCGAAGCTGCAGCCCGGGAGCCTCCTGGCCCTCACCTCCATCTCCCCCTCCTCTCCGCCTCGACCCCTGCTCGCCGCTTTGCCTCCCGCTCTTGCGGCTCCTGAATCTCGACCTTAATTTTCCTTCTCCCCCGCCCGCTCCCGCGTGCCCAGTCACCCCGTCGGCGCGGGCCCCGCGGTGCCGCCTCCCCTCCCCCAGCTCGCACCCCCTCCCTCGCGGGCGTCCCGAGGGCCACAGCCGCCCCAGCCGAGCGCAGCTGGGCCGCCGCCGCCGCCGCTTCCTGCGGGTACCCGTCTGAGCGCCGACACTCTCCTCCGTCCGAGCCAGCCGCCGACTGCCAGCAAAATGGTCAGGATCTTGAAGATCTTTGTGGATTGCAGTGAATATTTTTACCTCTATTTATAAACAGTAATCCTGGTCCCAGAGCAGATAGGGAAAGCAGCTGAAACGAGTAGCTTCCAGCCCGAATTGGCAGTGGAGATCGAGCTAGGAGACAGCCTGCAGCTGGATAAGACAGAAGACTCCTGAGAGAGGAGAATAAAAACTATATAACCAGATACCCAGAGAAGATAGATCATGGGGAGACAAAGAAACAGCCCGCATATGAAAGAAAAACAGGCATCACCAGAAAGGGAAGTAAATGAAATGGAAGCAAGCAACTTGTCGGAGAAAGAATTCAGGGAAATGGTCATAAGGTGGATGCAAAGAATGGAAGACAAATTTGACAGTATGTGTAAGAACCAAGAGGAAATGAAGAAAAACCAAGAGGAAATGAAGAAGAACCAAGAAGAAATGAAAAACGACATCACTACTATGAAGAACTCAATAGAAAGCATCAAGAGTAGACTAGAAGAAGCAGAGGACCGCATCAGTGAGCTAGAAGACAAGGTAGAAAAAAATACCCAAGCAGAGCAGCGCCTAGAAAAAAGAATTAAAAAGCAGGAGGACAGCCTAAGAGAACTTTGGGACAACACAAAACGAAACAACATACGCATAATAGGGGTGCCAGAAGGAAAGGAAACTGAGCAAGGAATAGAAAACTTGTTTGAAGAAGTAATGACAGAAAACTTCCCTGAAATAGGGAAGAAAAAACCCACACAAATCCAAGAAGCTCACAGAGTTCCAATCAAAAGGAAGCCCAAAAGACCAACGCCAAGGCACATTATAATTAAATTGGCAAACACCAATGACAAAGAAAGAATCTTAAAAGCTGCCAGAGAGAGACAGAAAGTTACCTACAAAGGCTCCCCAATCAGACTAGCGACTGATTTCTCAACAGAAACACATCAGGCAAGAAGGGAATGGAATGAAATATACAAAGTCATGCAAAGGAAGGGTCTGAATCCAAGAATACTGTATCCAGCAAGGCTATCAATCAAAATTGAGGGTGAAATTAGGAGCTTCAAGGACAAGAAAGAACTAAGGGAGTTTGCTACTACCAAACCAGCAATGCAAGAAATGTTAAAGGGCCTACTGTAAAAAGTAAAAATAGGAAACGAAGAAGGAACACAAGGGTAAAGAATAAAAATGGCAACAAACAAGTATTTATCAATAATAACTTTAAATGTAAATGGATTAAATGCTCCAATCAAAAGACATAGGGTAACTGAGTGGATA
>PVJC01052484.1:0-11123 GCA_004026665.1 Murina feae
TTTATTTACTAACCAATGCATTAACTTACCTTACCGACCTGCCTCCCTCCATATACCTGTTTTCTTTTAATCAGAGACCTGTCTCCGTTCCCATCCAAAGCCAACACTTTCACTCGTGCACTGGATTCCACTCCATCTCCTTCTTCTCAAGGGTTACCCTGAGTCTGTTCCTCTCATCTTGTCTTTTGCCTTTCTGGATTTGGCTCATTCTACTGGACTATTGCCATCAGCACAAGAACATTGGTAAAAGGATTCTCCCTTCAGTGTATCTTCTTCCAGCTACTGCTTTATCTCACAGTCCCCCCTTTGCACTGAAATGCCTTGCACATTATCTGTATTTAACATTGAAACTTCTGTATGTGATTTTTTTCTCAACAGAATAAAAATATCCCACTAAAACAGTGTCTGCCATTGTCACATTAGATCTTAATCTTGACAAGCTGATGGACAAGCCCATCTTCACTTCATCTCTAAGCACTTTTTTATACTGTTGTAGCTTAAGCTCCTTGAAATATAAGTTTTATTCCTTTCCATAATCACCACATTTCACTAATTGTTTCTTATGTAATAAGCAGACTCATATTCTAAAAAAATGGAATAATTTCTCTTTTATCTTGTAACTACACTTCTGACATATGGTTCAATATCAAAACACTTCGATGCCTTCAAATTTATATATTGGTCCTTGTGTTTAGATTCATCCAACCCTATTTGTTACATCTCCACTTGGGTGTCTAATAAGCATCTCAATGCAAATCATCCAAGAATCAACCTTACATTTTCCTGTCTCAAACTTACTTACTCCTTCCTTTTCCTATCTGTATTAACCCAATAAACTCACCACTATCTGTCCCAAATGTTTAGGTTCCTCTAACTGATTTAAACACTAATGTTTTCTTATTCTTATATCACCAGGAATTCATTTATATTAACAGCTTTAATTGACTTTATGTGAAAATTAATCCTAAATCTAACCATTTGCTATCTCCACATCATAGTCAAGCCACTGTATTCTCTAGTCTTGACTGTTGCAATGATCTCTAAACTAGTCTTCCTGATGCCATGCTTTGCCTCTGCTGTTGGTTCTCCAACCACAGTAATGTTTTTGAAATGGAAATCAGATCATGATTTACTTGCACAGAACTTTCCAAACTTTTCTCATGACAAATAGGATAAAATCCAGGCTCATTACCGCTATCTTCAAAAGCTTTCAAGATAACCCATGCTTGACCTAATGTTTTCATGACTATTCTGCAAAATAAATCTTGATATGTGGGTGGGTGCTCATGCATAGTGTTCTTATTCAAATTCCCCTGAATATTTCCCAATGTATGCATGCATTTTGGATCATGTTGTTTAGTTCCACAAAACTTATCTTGGGATTTTGATTGCAACTTAATTGAATTTCAGACATCTTGGATATTTTTCCAGTGGATGTGCTTCAAATTTTTCAATATGGTAAGAAATAAAAAAATATAATAATCATTCATGAATAAAGAGCTAAATCAAGAAAAAACATAAAATAAAAATCATGTATTAAGAATAACATAAAACTCTGATAAAGCATACAAATACCTTTTTAAATAAGTGAAATTTAACTCTAACAGAAATAATGTTATAAGCAATGTAGATAAAAGAGATAATCTATTTTAAACAAGACAAATACTAGAACCATGATGTAAAACCAAGAATACAATAAATAATTGTGTACAGATAAACTAAGATTTAAAAAATAATTTTAAGATTTTAATAAGGACTTTTTTAACTTAACATTTGAAGTAAAAACTTTTTAAAAATATATTTTTGTTAATTTTTAGAGAGAAAGGAAGGAAGAGAGAGATAGAAACACTAATGATGATAGAGAATCATTGATTGGCTGCCTCCTGCCTGCCTCCTACTGGTGATTGTGACAGCAACCTGGCCATGTGCCCTTGACTGGAATCAAACCCGGAACACTTCAGTCTGCAAGCTGACGCTCTATCCACTAAGCCAAAACAGCTAGGTCAAGATATATAAAATTAGGTAATGAAAGTCAGTGGTAAATATATAATAAAAGCATAATATGCTAATTAGACCAGACATCCTTCCAGACGACCTTCTGAATGGAGCCAGGGCTGCGAGGGAAGCCTGAGTCCTGGGTGCCTGCTGGTGGCAGGAGCGAAGCCCGGGTCTCGGGTGCGAGACTGAAGTCAGAGCCAGCAGCCAGGGGAAGGAAGGCCAACTCTTGCACGAATTTCATGCATTTTTTTAAATTGGTAGAAACTTTGGCTATTTCTGTCTTGGAGTAGTTCTTATATGTTGAAACACACCTTTGTTATTTGCATATTAAAAAAATGTGCCTTGGTAGATTTTACAGTTTTTGAGAACAGAGACTGATTGTTTCATACTATGTCATTCTAGCAGCATGCAAAAGTTCAGAAAAATAAATTTGAATCAATTTGAACACATTTTGTTATTGATGTTATACATATTTATTTTATAATTTTGTGTATATTGTGTGCAAAAAAAGGCAATGCTGTTGACAAATGTCCTTATCATAATAACTTTCAAGTGTGTCCATGCCATTTTCACATTTAGACTGCTTGCTCTACCCCCATATGATAGCTTGGGTTCGTAAGCAGAGGCTGGAGCTCCTTTTAGAAAGAATGTTCTCAATAGCATGTTTTAGAGTTTTATAGTTTTTTTCCCCTTAGAATTTTAACAGACATTAAAAAAATAAGAAATAGTCCCATTGAAAATGTTAGCCATTGATATCATCTTTAAAGGTTGGAGAAGAAAAATTTAATCTTTATTTTAATATTTTATCTTTACCACATCATTCTCTGAACACTCTCTACTCCCTCTAGGCACCAACCTGATTTATGTGACATAGGATGGAAGTCTTCACTCACTAATGGAAGTTTTTATTGATTTTTTACCTCCCTTGGCTAGAGTCTGTATTATGCAATTTCCTCTTACCAATTCCAGCAGGTATTTGCACTGAAACATACAAGTTGTTACTAGAATCACCTCAATTCCACACCACAAATGTAACTCCTGTTAATCTAATTAACAAAAATAAAGCTTTGAGAAATTTTAACAAAATTTCTGCCTTAATTTTTTGATGAAAATACTATGCCTCATAGCAAGGCTTTTGATGTAGGGACTATGCACACTTGCATAAATGTCAAGTTATGGAAGAATCACTCTTCTTGAGTTTTTAATCAACTTGTCTTTGAAGAAAGGAAGAAATTAGGAGAAGAATCATACAATACATTAGTGCTGATACTGATTAGAATTAAGAACATGGTAATAAAACGGTCAAGGTACATTTTAGTCAAATTGCAAGGTGAAAACATATGTTCTCAAAAACAAATGAACAAAATATGTTTGGCCTTTTAATTCATCATTTTAAATGATAATTTATCTGTATATGCCATATGCAATTGATATATCATTAATATGTTTTATATTTAAATATAGCTTATACATCTATGCTCACACATATTTTAACACCGAAGTAAATTTCCTATCCCGTCACCATATTTAGTAAAAATATTTGCTTTCAGTGCCTCTCATCTCTGTAATTTCTCACAAAACTAGGCATTATGTAAGCCAGTTCTTGGAGCAATGATACTTTTACCCTTGGTGATGTCCCTTCCCCAACCTTCATGCTCAGCTGTCTGAAATCTTTATCATTCACCTCTGCTCTCTCCACAAAGCTCCTCGCTGCTTCCCCTTAATTGAGCTCTGTCCCACAGAGCTTCCTTATCCTCCTGACTTCGCACCGCATAAAGCTTCTCAGCTGCTTCCAATTTTTTTTGTGAGCCTAGAAAGTATACAAAAAGTATATTTGTTTAAATATAATAATAGTCAATGTAAGTTTTCTATATATATATTTTTTTTGAGCATTAGAGATCAGTTTCCTATCTTCCAAGTGATTTTCTTAGAGTATGTTTATTTCCTCATGTTCACATAATTCCATCTTTGCTATTGTACTTTATTTAGCTTTCAAATAGAAAGACAGAAATAAGTAACAACAACAGAGAAATATCTCTCCAGATAGCATTCCAAACCAGCTTGTTTGTTATTCAAGGTAAATTTGATACATTTTACTTGGTAGAAAGTATTAATGTTTAAGTTATGAAAGAATTGCAAAGAATAATTTAAGATCCCATGGTAACTTAAACAGTTAAATGCAGTTTAAAGGTGGTTATTTAAGTAGTTAAAATTGTGGATAAACATATGTTAATAGCAAATGTGTGGAGGTTTTTTTTCTTTATAGATTTGAAATCAATTTTTCCCATAATCTATTTATCTTGGCCCCTTTTGTCCTCTATACTATGAGTATGTGTGTTTTTTCCTCAAATTTGACAATTCTATTCAGCCAGCAGCTTGATTTGAGCATTGTTTTTGTCCTGCATTTGAAAATAGTGAACAAGGAAGTTTGTACTCAGGATGCTACCTCTATATCACTTGACTCTTTATTTTCATTATTTCCCAGTTGCCATTAATCATGTTAACATCACTCATTACTGATTATATGACAGGCTTCCATGTAAATTATTTCATTCAAACTTTGCAGTACTCAAGTGGCTATTATGAATTTACTTAATTCAGAAGAATTAATTGAATATTTATAAAAGTTAAATAATAATCCTAACCTCAACAACTGGAGCCTTAAAGTCTGGGGTTTGAACCCAGAAACTGGGACCTCAGAGCTTCTGATTTTAATCCTCATGCTATGGAGCCACACACATAATGAATACTTTATTAATTAATAATTCAAAATAAAAACGTTTTTTATTTAATATCTACACTATTTTTCTCCCCAGAATCTTAATATTGATTTGTCAATTAATGTAGCAAACCAAGTTGTATTAGAAGGTAATATGGTCTGTTGTGGCATTAAGCAACATTTTCCAAAAGTAAATTAATTAAAAATAACACATCTGAGTCCTAAATATTTTTTGTTAATATATTAAGGACTATATGAATGTCAATGAGAGTTGTTGCTAATTTTAAAAATATTAGTAGTTTTTTTACTTCCCACCTCAAATTGCATGTTTGTTTGTTTGTTTGTTTTTTTGGGGGGGGTCAAATAAGGAAGGGCATGTAAAGGTAATCCAGAGTCCAAAAAATAGCTCTTTATTGCTCTATTTGAAAGAACCATGACTTTGAAATCATTCAGAGGTGAATTAGACTAATCTCTCTGATAGATTTTAACTGAATTACTGATTTACAAAACAAAGAGAAATAATATTGTGTTTATACTTTAGGCTCGCATGATATACATAAAATAGTATAGATTCTGACACTATGCTATATGATCAATAAATATTTTTTTTTAATAGGCATCTCTTCCCTATTCCCCTCTTCCAAATAAAATACACTAAACTAAGATTTCTGGTCAGTCCACAATATTTTCTATGTATATATTCATTTGTTAAGAAAATTACTGGGGGGAGGGAAGGAGGGGGGAAGGTCAAAGGAAAAAAATGGAGACCTATCTAACACTTGTTGTAATACTTTAAGCAATAAAACATAATAATAATAATAATAATAATAATAATAATAATAATATAAAAATATTTCACTGTTGCCCTAGCCGGCTTTGCTCAGTGGATAGCGTCGGCCTGCAGACTGAAGGGTCGCAGGTTCAGTTCCGATCAAGGGCACATGTTTGCAGGCTCTGTTCCCAGTAGGGGGGTGTGCAGGTGGCAGCCAAGCAATGATTCTCTCTCATCATTTCTATCACTCTCTCCCTCTTCCTTCTTCTCTGAAATCAACAACAACATATATATATCACTGTATATTGAAGCTGTATTCATGGGACACAGGCAGATGAATACTTGATAATAACAAATCTCTGCATGAGATTTTTTAAAAATTGAATAAAGTTGTTATATGAGTTGTTAATGGAAACATTAAACTGCAAATATAAAACTTCCTCAGTGTTTTATTAAAATTAAATTTCAGTAAATTTAATAACAGTCAAGCAACTTTTAGAACACCTTTTTTGAAAAAATGGAAGATTTAACATTAGAACTTTTGAAAATAATATAAAAATAATGGAAACAATAAAAACTACAATAGTGAATAAAGTGAACATTTGATATGGAAATGGTATTTCTAAACTTTAAACTTAGGTCAGAAACCACTCAGAAAAAATATTGATTCAAAGTCTAAATGGTAGTCCAACCAAAAACTACTATAAGCAAAATTAAAAGGTAGGAACAAATTAAAATATGTATAATATATGTGTGTGTGTACATACATATGTATATATAATTAATATATACATATGTGTTTACTTAAATGAAAAAATGGAGACTTATTTAACACTCTTTGTAATACTTTAAGCAATAAAACAAAATTTAAAAAGAAGAGGAAGAAGAAGAAAAAGGTAAAAATAAAAATTATGAACAACAAAGTGACAACAAATACATATCTGTCAACCAGTGACTATAACAATTAAGCCAATAGAAATATCTGATGAACAGAATAAACTGGTGAATAGAACAGAAGTGAGGGCATAGAAAGGGAATGGACTGATAATACTCAAATCTTACATCTATGGATGAAGACAGTGGTGGGGCTAAGGGCACGGGGTGGGGGCGAACCAGGTGGAGGGGAGCTATGAGGGTTAAAAAAAGAAACATCTGTAATAGTCTGAACAATAAAGATTTAATATAAAAAATAAGTGACAGCTAAAATAGAAAACAATGTGCACAAGATTGGAACAGACAATTATCCAAGGACATGCTGTTAATATTTACAAAGACTTCATAGCATTACCAGGAAAACAAGGTTCATTATTAGACGAACAAACATAAATGGATCACATAGGATAACCTGAAAACGTCCTTTCCTTTCCCCTCATGTCAGTTTGCAGTGCATGCTGGGCAGCTCTCTTTCTTCTTTATCTTCCTCGTGTCTCTGTGACAAAATTAACTCCTTCTCAAGTCCCTCAGGATGTATTTCCAGGATGTGGCAATAAACATGGCATTTCCAACAGAAACTAAGGCAGAAATACAAGATTACATATGCAATGAATAAGGAAACTGCCTCTAGGAGTGTGGGTCCTAAAGGTTAGGGCAAATACAACTTGGATGCAAAGTTTTTCATGGTGAAGTTTCTAAAGATCTACTTGAGCCCTTGAGAATTAAACAATGACCAACTTACATGGCAGAAATGAGTTAAAGCTAGAAATAAGATATGGGAGGTGAGACTGGAACTGAGAAATGCATTCTCTTGTTTTTGCCAACTGTTTCTTAAGACGGAACTGAAAAGAAAAAAAAAAAGGAATAAAAACACAGACAGCAAGATCATTCATTTAGGAACAAAGGAAGGCAAAGTGAAGACATATTCACGAAATTTCCTAATCCTTCACGATACTTACTAAAAGATTTAAAAGGTCTTTGTGGGTTGTGAAATTGACAGTATTGAGTAAAGGGTAACTTGTTAAATGAAGGAAAATATCAGTGATTTATCAACATCTGTATCTTCTGATTCTTGAAGCAGCCGATGAGGTCCTGTTGGGGAGACTTGCTGGGACTAGACATCTGGGGGGTCTGATCCTTCACGAATCCCCGCACAATCTCAGGTCTGAGTCAGAACCTTTAAAAAGCTAACATCTTGATAACAGAGAAATCTGGAAAAAAAACCTTCAAAGAATAAGCAGTATTCACAGCTACCACAGAATAATAAAAATCAAAAGACTGAAAGACAAGAAAACAGGATTCTCTGAGGAATTTCTCGATTGCTTAGTGAGGGTTGTAGAAAATAAATTGACTTCCATTAACAAGCAAACTCGAAACAAGGTTTCATATTTGAAGAGATCAAAAGTGTTTTGTATAAATGATGGTAGAATGATTTGAGAATGATACCAAATAGATTCTTCAAGTAGCATTGTTTACCCTGACTAAATGAAGTTGCTAATTACAAGTCAAGAAATACTATGGCTCCAAAACAAATCCGCGGTGTGAAAATTCATCTTAATTTTATTTATTAGGGAGAAGAAAGGATGTATGCTAAATAATATTTTACCATGTTTACAACAGACCCAAACAAAAACCCCAATATAAAAATAACTTTTTATTTTGTCATAACCCTGTTTCTTACCCATAAAGCATACTGAGTAATAGCTGCAAAATCATCCATAAGTACATCTCTCTGCTACTTCTCTGTGGTTATCATTGCAATTAACACCAAAGAAGAAATCAGGCATGGCATGATTGCATCTAGGCATTAATTTGGATATCTCAAAAAAATTTAGAATTATTGATAGCTATATTTCTGTTTTAATTTTTTAGGAATAAAATCTCCTAGATTTAAGACCAAAATGTTTGGAAATTATTCATAAATGTAAAATAGTGATCTAAATATAAACCTAATGTCTTTTAAGAACTGTAGAAGCATGTGGAAGCAATTCTATATGATAATTTTAATGTCATATGAACTAGTGAAATTGACCAATTAAATTGTTTTTTGAGCACTTTGGGTAGAAGTTTACAATTTGGTTGCATTCACTGGCATTGCTTATTGGTAACTGATAGCAAAACAATACAGTTCTAGCATAACTGAATATCTATACTTCACCTAAAGAATTTTTAAAATCGAGAGTTTAACACTGAAAGTACCTGGGATAAAAGATAAATTAGGCCTGACCGGTTTGGCTCAGTGGATAGAGCATCAACCTGGGGACTGAAGGGTCCCAGGTTCGATTCCAGTCAAGGGCATGTAGCTTGGTTGCGGGCACATCCCCAGTGGGGAGTGTGCAGAAGGCAGCTGATTGATGTTTCTAACTTTCTATCCCTCTCCTTTCCTCTCTGTATAAAATCAATAAAATATATTTAAAAAAATAAATTAGGAAACTAAGGCCCCCTGGAAATACAGAACTTTAGAGGATTTTAGATAAAACATAAATATTACACATTGATTGATATCAGTTTTATCTGAGATATGAGACATCAGGTATGTGTGTTTTAATGTTGATTTGGAAAGAGGACTGAAACTTTTCATTCTTTCCAGAAAGTTGGTGCTAAAATTAAAATGACAAGGAAGAAGATGAAAGGGGAAAACTAGAAGCCAGTTTCTGAAAATTAAGCCTGAAGGACAGTACAATGAAACACACATGAGAAAGCATTGCGATCTGAACTCATCCTCGGCTCTATTATGTATATTAGGGATATCAAAGTGAGTAAAAGGAGAAAAATATAGAGAAGCATGCTCTCTTCTGAGAGTAAAGATCAAAGACAGGTTTGAGAATAATAGTAGATGTCCTTATAATTTCAAGGGAAAACAAAGACTTTTCTATTACATGGCTGTCGCAATATAAAACGCTCTGAAAGAAAACGTTTCATATAGAAGTTTATTAGGCAGTCCTCTGTGTGTGGGGGGTGTATCTTTGAGGAGGTGTAGGAGGCAGGATTGGGAAGAGCAAAAAGTTGACTACTAAACTGGTTGAACATAAGTCCTCAGCCAATTGTACAGGGAATTTTGGAGCTGGATAGTCATTCAGCCCCTGGCCTTTGAATTCCTACATCACTGGACTTTTGTTAGGGAGATCTCTTCGGCAAAAGCAATAAATTCCTAGACATTTGAAATTATATTCCATCAGCAGCCCAACTTCCAATCAGACAGGGGATGAGAGTGTGCTCTGAAGAGGGGACTGGGCAGTACACCTGCAGTCTCCTCTACAGGACATACGTGTGCCGAAGGTGGTAAATCTTCCAGAAAGAAATGAAGCAGGGCAAGAAGTGTCTTGTGATAGCAACTGTCAGGTTGTGGTGGAACAAGGCTTAATTGCAAAATAGTTTTATGGTTCCATTTACTCTTTAAATGCTAGACGTAGCATAATACATTTTAAAGAAGAGGTGTTTTAAAGAATGTCACACAGCACAGGAGAGTTCTCAGCATACAAGTTGGTGCTTATTCTATAATTTTTACCAAAATGCTCAGGATTAGTTAAAAATATGAACCAAAGAAATACTCAGGGCACAGCTTTTAAAAATGGGCATGGCATTTTTTTTTTTTTTGCACCCTTTTGGTTAACATTTCTGAGAAGTCTGCTTCCTGGTGTCAAACTCAATTCTTGCCTTTTGTTTACCGGTGAGTTTTCATAAGAACCGTTCTGACAAATAAAGTCTAGCAAACAGTAAGAAACATACTTTTTGGAATTAGGTTACTTTTAGATCCCAAATCCCTAGTGTGATATTGGGCAGTATCTTAAACCTTTAATCTTAATTGTTTTCTTTGTAAATAATGACAATGAGTATCACACAGGGCAGTTTTACTGATAACACAAGCACAGATATGTCAAGTGCTTAGCACTGTACATCACATACACTAAGCATTGAATAAACCATGCATTTGTTTTAATAGTGATGATTAGGTAAGAACAGCTACATTGATCAGACCATCAAACCTCAGAGGGAGGGTAGAGGAGGGTGGGGGAAAGGGAGAAAATCAACCAAAGGACTTGTATGCATGCATATAAGCTTAAACAATGGACACAGACACCAGGGGGGTGAAGGCATGAGTGGGGGAGTGAAGGAAGGCAATGGGGGGGATAAGGACACATATGTAATACCTTAATCAATAAAGAAAAAAAGGAGAATAAAAAGACTAACAATTGCCTCAATTCACTGGTTAGCAAGGTCTTCCAGCAGACCTACTTCTTCTACTAACTATATGTGATAAGTTCACCATTACAGGACTGAATTAAACTGATGAGCATATATATCTTTAACATTTTGATGGATGCTAAATTAAACAACACTAGCAATTGTCTATTTTTTTCTATCACACACATTTCTATGAGCTCAGTAATCTTACACATGCATGTGAGTAAATCAGTAATTTAATTATTGAATTTAGTTTTACTCTGAACTTGATGAATCTTACCAAATGTAGCACAGGTAATATAAAGTTTTTTAAAAGTTGATACACCTATGGAAGATATTAAGGAACACATTTTAAATATGAGCAGGATAGGTGATGCATGCCTGTTACCATGACAACTCTGTAAGAAGACTTTATTACAGTGCTTAGCACCAAGGAAAATTTTCTTCCTAAGCCAATGCTCTGTGATAGAGGCACCCACAGAGTCTATCATTTGAATTTAAGGAATCAGGAAAAAA
>PVJC01052485.1:0-11126 GCA_004026665.1 Murina feae
TGTCTGTGTCCATGATTATGTAAATCCTATGTAATAAAAGGGTAATATGTAAATTAATCTTAACAGCAGAACCACTGGGAATGACTGGTCACTATGACACACACTGACCACCAGGGGACAGACGCTCAATGCAGGAGCTGCCCCTGATGGTCAGTGCAATCCCACAGGGGGAGCTCTGCTCAGCCACAAGCCAGGCTGATGGCTGCCAGTACAGTGGTGGTGGTGGGAGCCTCTCCTGCCTCCTCAGCAGCACAAAGGATGTCCGACTGCAGCTTAGGCCTGCTCCCTGCTGGCAAGTGGACATCCCCTGAGGGCTGCCAGAGGGATGTCTGACTGCCAGCTTAGGCCCGATCGCCTGGGGAATAGGCCTAAGGCAGCAGGTGGACATCCCCCGAGGGTTCCCAAACTGTGAGAGGGCACAGGTTGGGCTGAGGACTCCCCCTCCCCTGCCCCCAAGTACACAAATTTTTGTGTACCAGGCCTCTAGTATGCATACAAAAAAATGGAAGAACAATGCAGAGGCAATCTTTCCTAAAGCACAGAGAGCAGCTGATCCCACCAACCCTGACTCCTCACAGCAGAGGTCTCTGCCCAGGTTGAAGGCATCCAGCTCACAGTGTGCCCGCCTTCCCTGCCCTCCTCCCTGTGCCTGCTCACTTAAGTGCTCATTAATGCAGTGCCACTCTTTATCGGCCAAGTGAGTACCTGCGTCCCAGCCACCAGACCAAGACAATGGCTGACTTCACGTTCCATTGACCGCCAAATAGACGGCGTTATGTCTCAAGCTATAAATTTCACCCACATCTACACGCATGCACATGACCCTGGGAGGCAGAGTGGGTTGGGCCAGCGAGAAGAAATGAGAGAGAAAAATATGAAGGGCAATAGAACGTTTCTTTTTTGAAAATACCCTAACTTTAATATGGAGAACTGATAGAATATAAGAATGCTCTGGACACAGACTGTCTGATTTTGCTTCACATGTCCTTTGGGCAAGGCATTCGGCACTTTGAATCTGAATCCTCAGTTACCTCATCTGTAGAATGGGAATAATAATGGATTCTGTATCACAAGTTTGTTATGATAGTTAAATGAGTTAAGACTAGTAAAGTGCCAACAGTCTCTCATCCATTGTATGTGACTGATGAATACTAAGTAGAAGAATTTGAGTAACTGTAACAGAGTAATAGCAGCAATATGAGTTTATTTTCTATTTTTTCTGAGTCCAACAGGAAGGTATATAGACGATAGATAGGAACACTGTGGTAAAAATCCTTCGAATTGCAAGAGTATGCCTTTCTTTTTCTATCCTACCACTCAAATAACCATTTTCAGCTCCTGTCAATGACAAATATTTCACTAAAATTCCTATTTTAGGGGGCATCATTTATCTCCAGGAAACAGAAATATCCTTTGTGATAAACGCTGCTTTCAAACAAGGTGTGAGAACGGCTAAAAGGTAAACTGAGGCACAAGACAATTTTCAGTTTGTTTGAGGATGCATTCACTGGAACAGGGCCATGTCCCACTACAGGTGGTTCTGAGCGCTCCTCCCCGAAGCGGGTCAAGGTGCTTATAGAGAAGATGCTAAAGCAGCGCAGGGAATTTGATTGGCTGTGGCTTCAGCAGCCGCCCCATTCGGGAAAACCTGGTGGCTGCCCGCGATTGGTTGTTCTCAAGCATCCTTTCCTGCGCTTTGAGCGTCCTGACTCAGCTCGGGATTTGGACGGCTTACATAGGTCCCCGCCGCATGAGAGCGGCCTCGGCTTAATGGCCTGGGGTTTGACTCCTCTCTCTTGGTGCTCCAGCTGTGACTGTGGCCACAGGACTCCTTCTGGCAGGGGAGCCGGCCCCCTTTGCATGGGGTCCATTCCGATTAAAGGCACATTTACCACCTGTGAGCACGACATGTGTAGAAAAAGGACTTGCTATTAACCCTTTCGGAACCAATCTGAAAATATTATGCATTGTGACGGAATTCACCTGTATGTTCCCTCATAAAATTGTTCTTCTTGCAATGGCCGTTTACACTGGAAAGATAACTATTTACTTTTATCTTTGCTTTAAAAAATAAAGTGAAAAGCATGGGCTAAATGACACGATGCATTCGGTGGAAGTAGTTTATATTCTTACTCTCTCACTCCTATCTGGAGAAAGGGCTGGTCCCAGGGCCGAAGGAGGAAAAGAATAAGGTGTCCCATGAGGCTGGACCACCTTGCTAAGTCTGAGAGCAGGGGAGCACTCAACCATGGCGGGAGCAGGGCCAGAGGGGGTGGGGCCCGAGGGGCAGGGCTGGAGGGGCAGAGCAAGCTCAAAGAAACCCCACTGGGAATGAGCTCCCAGCCCTAAATGATTCAACACCAAAGAAAGACCCACGAAGTCCAGTACAGACATAGTTAGTGAATTAGAAGTTGAATGATAAACAGACAAATATCTATTTTCTCAGTACCTCCCAATAGAATAATGATTTAATGACAAGGAGAAAAGGAGGATCCGTACGTTGGGGAAACTTGGCAGACAAATTCCTTAAGCAAGTGGTCTAGATGAGGGGACAGAATGAGACAAACAGGAATGGCTTGCTCGGTAGGGACGGCGAGAACAGAGTGTCCGGCTGGTGACATTCCCGCCCGGTCTGACTAGGAGAGGCACCACACGAACTCAAGCTGGGGACGGGTCTGGACAGTAACCGGCCTGGGACCTTCCAAAGAGTCCGGGTCATGAATTGCAGGGACATCAGGGACTGCTCCAAACTGGGGACACTCCCCTTACACTCAGATGTGGCTGTGACCCTGAGCAGACCCTCTGCCATGAAGGTCCTTACCGGGACAGTCGGTGAAATCCCATGGGGTCTGAGGACGAGACGGAGGTCATGTATTAGTTCTGATTTCCTGCCCCTGAGGGCTGTATGGTGGTAGTGGTGGTGGGAGGAGTGGGAGGGAGAGGGGTGTCTTTGTTCTCAGGATACTGGATGGTTCCGTACCCTTAAAGGATTTAGGAAAAACAAGGGCTGGGTTACTATGCTCTAAACCTTTCTGTAAATTAGTGGCTGTTTCAAAAAAAATTTTTTTTAAATGATAAAATCTTTTGTATCAGAGTCTCCCACAGCGTGAAATGCTATTCTCTCAATTTAAGGACAGTTGTAATAAGTCGGGTTGCTTTGGAATCTCTGAATTTTAATGGCTGTCCTAGAGGTTGACCACTCTAGGGAATTTCTATAAAATTCAATTATTTTTCTAGCTGGTTCGATATCTCGCCGTGATGTATTTACACAAGGCACCCTGGGACCCAAGGATAATACGGAAAATCAATTGTTAAACCACGTGGACTGCGGCCCCGCGACAGCAGACGCCAGCCCCGTCCTTGGTTTCAAGCGCCTGTGTAATCCGTTATACAGTGAAATCCGATAAGATTAAAATTCTGTTTACGTATTCTCCAGAAGTTAAATGAATCCCCAAAGTAATTAGCCATAAAGAGATGCCAATTAGCTTGATGAAATCTGTCTTTTCAGCCATTGAAAATTTGGAGATCCAAGAAGAAGATGTTGGGTTTTACTTTAAAAAAAAAAAAAAATGAAACCAGGAACCAAAAAGCTTTGTGTGAGAGGATCAGGGACGTCCTCCCAGCCAGCGCGGCCAGGTGCTGCGGCCTGTCCCTCCAGTCGCCTCTGTCGTGATGACCTTGGGTGTGGGTTCCAGAGCCCCTCAGGTGGGCGGCGCCTGGAGTGTGAGTGCCCGGATGAGGGCAGACAATGTGGGTTAGTGACGTTATAACATCCCTGATGCCAGACAGGGCAATGGGCATGCCTGGCAAACCCCTGCTGCCAGGGCACAACCTGGGCACTGCCCTGCGACGGGGTGAAGTCCCTTTTCAGAGCTGCCTCCTGCGAGGGCAGGGAGCTCCTCTCTGACTGTGTCTGCAGTGGCTTCATCTCAGTCTCCGGGGCTGGAGCAGCCTGTGAACAGTCAGGAGCAGGCATGGCAGCCAAGGCTTCCAGTGCTGTAGGCTGTGGCTGAACTTGTAGACTGGGGGTGGGGGGGGGGGGTGGGAGGCAGCTGCTTCTCCAGCTCTGGGAATCCCAGGACCTGAGGCTGAGCTCCTTCTCTGCACCAAATGCTACCAATCAGAGCCTCTTCCCGGAAACCCAGCTGTTGTGCAGATCTAAACAAAGCCCACTCGACCCTTTCTGCCCTCACGCTGACCATTTCTTCATTCACGGTTTTGTGTGTTTTTTAAATAAATATATTTTTATTGCTTTCAGAGAGGAAGGGAGAGGGAGAGAGAGATAGAAACGTCAATGGTGACAGAGAATCATTGATCCGCTGCCTCCTGGTTGCCCCCTACTGGGGATGGAGCCCACAACCCGGGCATGTGCCCTGACCTGGAATCGATCCATGACCTCCTGGCTCATAGACTGACGCTCAACCACTGAGCCACGCCGGCCAGGTTTCACTTGTGTTCTGTGCACAGTTCCAGGCACGGAGAAAGGGGAGCAGACACACCATGATCCCACCTATGGCTGCTTTCACCTCCAAACTACAAACACAGGGCGGGGCAGGGCAGAGAGCGGGAGGGACATGTGAGCAGGGATATGGGCACTTTCCAGTTTTATAGGCCGTTGTTCAGAAACAGAGGTGGCCTGGGGACCCCCAAACCCTGCTGGCATCAGGAGGGAGGACAGTCAGGGCCATGCCCTTTCACCCGCGGGGTCTGGTGTTCCCCAGGCGTGGCGGCGGGGGGCGGTAAAGTGCTCCAGTGAAACACGAAGGACAGAGGCAGCAAACACGAATGGCGCCTAAAAGCCTATGTCATGCCTGCTCTAACGCCCAGAGCCTCACACCATTGATTTTAAAGTTGCCAAGACCCTTTGACAACGAGGCCCAGAGAGGCACTGTCCATGGTAGAAACCTACAGCCGGGACACTCACTTCCTGTTTGGATTTAGTTACTTTGTTGCTCATTAAATGATAAGGCGTCAAAGAAAGCGGTCAACACACAGGCAGTACTCGATCCACCTTGATTCACGCTGGCTTCTTTCGTACTCAACTCTTCCCGTAGCTCAGAGTGTCTCCTACCCGCACAGACTCTGAGAAGGCAGATCTTCCAGTGGCAAAGAAAAATCCCCCCTTCTAATGCCTGCTCAGAAAAAAACGGGCCCCCATGCCCAGTGGTTGAGCGTTGACCTGTGAACCAGGAGGTCACAGCTCCATTCCTGGAAAGGGCACACATCTGGGTGGCAAGCTCAATCCCCAGGGCTGGGTGTGCAGGAAGCAGCAGATGGGTGATTCTCTCTCAACACTGATGTTTCTAGTTCTCTCCCCCTCTCCTTTCCTCATTGAAACCAATAAAAATATATTTTAAAAAAGAAAAAAAGAAAGAAAAGACAGTCCCCTGGGGGTGGTGGGGGGGATCCCATCAGAGCAGAGGAGTGGTCCCCGCCATGGACACAGTAAAAAGGCCTCCTTTGCATTCTCATTTCTGTTCTCACAGCAACTATATCCGAGGGAAAACATGTGCTGTTTTTGGCATCGGGATTGGGGGTTTCAGATCTTATCCTATAAGACCACCCAATGCTTTTCCCCCAAAATGAAAGAATGGGTGTTCGAGACTCGGGTTTCTGGCAGGAATGAGGCATTTGGGACGGACACAGTCAGAAATGACAGTCGGTATCTGGGGAAGGACCGCAGCCGCGGCTGGGATTCGGTTCTCTTTGTGTCAGAAGACAATTCGTTTGTGAAGAAACGTGGGCTTCTCTGGGACGCCCCTTGCCCTAATTCCTCCCATCTTTGGGGCGCCTGCTCATTTGCATGAATGACCCACAGAACCAGCCACCCCCTCGTGTAGGCATCTAATTTCCTAAAGGTTGCCCGGCAAGTCAGGGATGACACTGGGCACGTTCCCTGGGGTTCTTTCCAATAATTGTGCTCCCTCCCCGGTGCTTTGGGGGTCTGGTACGTTTGTAATTGACAGAAGGGTACCGATGCAATCTGGCTGGCTTCCAAGGTCACCTCAAGTACAGCTGGATGGCATGAGATGGGGGAAGCTGTGCACACTCATCCCTTTGCCCCCAGAAAGGCAGACTGAGAGAGCGGGGAGTAAGAAAATTCAAGATAAATGAATTATCTGATTGCATCACTGCTTGTTTCCTTCATTTAAAAACGCATTTAATTAGCTATGTGGCTGCTTCAGCAAGCCGTGAGCTCCGAATGCAGCTGAAACTCTCTCTACATCTTAGGGAGGGCAGTCAAGACGGCACATTCTATATAATAAAAGGCTAATATGCAAATAGACCAATTGGCGGAATGACCAGTCACTATGATGCACACTGACCACTAGGGGGCAGACACTCAACGCAGGAGTTGCCCACTGGTGGTCAATGCGCTCCCACAGGGGGAGCGCTGCTCAGCCAGAAGCTGGGCTCATGGCTGGTGAGTGCAGCGGCAGTGGCCAGAGCCTCTCCTGCCTCTGCTGCAGGTGGGCAGTAAGGAGCAAGGGGTTCTGCATTGTGAGAGGGATGTCTTACTGCTGGGTTAGGCCTGATCCTGAGGGGGATTGGGCCTAAGACAGCAGGCAGACATCCCCTGAGGGGTCCTAGACCAAGAGGGTGCAGGTTGGGCTGAGGGACGCCCCCCTCAAGTGCACAAAGTTCATGCACTGGGCCTCTAGTATTTTATGTGTCCACAACACCTTATCTTCTTTTTTATGTTTTTATTGATTTTAGAGAGAAGAAGGAAGAGGAAGAAAGATGGATGAAAGAGGAACATCAATGGGCTGCCTCCTGCATGTGCCCCCCCCATACCCCAGCAGGGATTGAGCCCACAACCCAGGCATGTGCCCTGACTGGGAATCCAACCAGTGACCTCTTGGTTCTTAGGATGATGCTCAACCACTGAGCTACACTGGCCGGGCATGACACACTATCTTTTCACCTGCCTCACTCCTGCACCCACCTCACCATGGTCAGCCAGGAGACTTGCTCTGGCATTCCACCCCCGACTCATGGTCAAGCAGTAGGACACATCGTCGGGAGCCTGGGTTCCACCACCTGTGGGAACTCTTCACAGTCAACAAATTAGGCAAGAAATGGATCTGTCCAGAGAATCACTCATATGTTCATAACGGGTTTCTGTGTCAGTCTCAACCATCAAACACTCCAAACAAAACTGAGGCTGGGCCTTGCCCTAGTGACAGCTCTTTCCCATTTTCCTGGCTCGGTTCCTGACACTCTCATCCCATCTGGTTAGGGAGGCCCTGGGGCTCCCAGCTTGCTGCTGAGGGCGCCATGTTTGTACAATAAACCTCGCTGAGTGCGCAGTGGGCTCGGGATCGGGGGTCTCGGGTGTAAGAAACCTCCAATCATCTCGTTCCAACACCCATCCACAGTTTGACTCTCTCCCCCAATGTTCCCCTTTCAACCCTCCGAAAAAACACAAGAACAGGCCTGGGAGACATGTCTGTGCTGGTCGACGATGTGGGTCATTCTCATACTGAGGCCCACAAAACGAAGGCCTCCCAGTGGCCAGCTGAGCTACCTTTCTCCTTGACTAAAACCCGTAAGGATTACAGTCATGTTGCTTTGCATTTCAAAGATATTCTACTGCCTTTTGTCTGAAAACACGATCTGATTTTCACATTAATTCAAAAAAAGACAACAACCCATAAAACACTAAGTTTTCAAGAGAATTTGGGGCATATCCAGTGGACAGAACTTTGATGGAAACGTGTGGCTGGGTGGCAGGCTGGTCTTCACCGTCCATATTTTATTGCCCCAAACCCTTTTAACTGTGTCCTTGCTTTAATGCTTAATGATGCAATGCTTCGTTACTGAGGTGTCCTCTTACAACAAAGAAATGATGCAGGTCACGTGCATGTCCCCTTGCTTCCCCTCCCCAAGAGAGTCCAGCCGGACTCCGGGCTCCTGAGAACTGGTGATCAGGTCAGGAAGCTTCTGTGACCTTTAATCTCTGGCTCATTCAGCATTTTAAGTTGGATTAAGTTCAAGGTAAAGCAAGTCTTATTGTCTGCCTGACTCAGATGTCCAGTCCAGGCACAGGAAGGAGAGGGTCATGGAGCACAGACATGGCCCACAGGTGGGTGTCAGGGCTCTGACACTCGGCAGAAGTCCCTGGGAGAGAGGGGCTCCTCAGCAGGAACTGTCCTAACCAGGCAGGCGTGGTGGGTGCCCCCAAGATTGTAGCCACGAGCCTAGGCTGCCACGCTGGGTCCCACCACGTCCAGAGGACCTGAGCCCTGGGTTGTGGGAGGGAAATGAGTTCCGAGTGGCAGATGAGGAGGCCTCGTTCCCGGGTTTCTTTCGGCATGAAGGGCCTGACAGTGTCTGACGGGCTGGGCTGGTTTCCCCCTGCAGCTCCTCTGCTTCCTCCCCTGCGACTCACAGGAGAGTCAGAGGTGAAGCCGGAGTGGAAATCTACGCCAGCTCTCGCCGAGATTTCATAATCACTTTCTCCGGTGAGCACTTTTGTTTTTACTGCTTTGCTGGCTCCCGGGTGGCGTGCACCCCACCCTCCCTCACTCCGACTCCTTACTAAACAGACTCCCAGTCTGCTGCCCCTTTTGCCCGTCAAGCTCAGACACCTCGCCTGGCAGAGAAGGTCGGCCTGCAGGCAGGAGACATCCAGTCCAGGCCCGACCCAAGCCCGCGCCTGAGCCGTCCACACCCTCCCAGTCACTCCCATCCTCACAGCCGATGCCTTCCCCGTGGGTGGTCAATGCTGGGGTTGCCCTCCTGGGGTCTCACAGGTGGAGACAGCCAGGCCTTGGCTTCTCCCCGCTGTGTCGCTCCAGGGTGCTCGCATGACACGGCAGTGGCCCTCAGTGGGGAAGGGGCTGTTCTGCCCCTGGAGACCTTGGGCCAGGGCATTCCTGACTGTCAGGACTGGGGCGAGGCTGTTGGCATCTGGTGGGTGGGGCCAGGGCTGCAATCACACAGACATGCAGTCCTGGGCAGAGGAGCCCTCTTCCCCCCACCCCCCCCACAGAGATGATCCAGCTGCAAATGGCCCGGGGCTCCTGTGGAGAAACCGCTGGGTGAGCTTCCACCCGTGCTGTGCGCCACATGCCAACCTCCTGTGGCCACTTCTCAGGGAAGATCAGTAACTCCAGGGCCCCTCTCTCCAGCCTCATTACGGTTCCATCTACTCTGGAATCCCCGCCGCCATGGCTCAGGGATGTCACCTAACTGGCCAGGTAACTATCAGGAGAATAGAGGGGCGGAAAGAAACACTGGTCGCTGCCAATTTTGTTTCTCCTCCTCCCAGTAGAGAGAGGCAGTTACCTCTCACTTTGCTCCTGCTGCTTCCCAGCCTGGATGTGTGTCCTTCTGGGTCAGAAACAACTGAGGCACAGACACTGCCACTGGGAGCATGGACCCCGGCCCCACGCGGTGCGGAGCCCAAGGACGCCCGGGGCACCTGCATACAATGAGGACCCTGCGCGTGAGGTGTCCCGGCCACCAGATGCCTGGCTCTCCCCGTGTCTGCCCATGTTATTACCCTTTTAACGTCTATTTTTATTGATTTCAGAGAGGAAGGGAGAGGAAGAGAGAGACATAGAAACATCAATGATGAGAGAGAATCATGGATCAGCCGCCTCCTCCTGCACACTCCGCACTGGGGAATCGAGCCTGCAAGCTGGGTGTATGTCCCGACTGGGAATGGAACACAGACTCCTGGTTCGTAGGTCAATGCTCAACCACTGAGCCACACTGGCCGGGCAGCAGTGCTTGTTTCAGAGGGTGCCCATGTCAGCAGGGATGTCACCCGTGATGCGGGGAGTTCCCGGGACCTTCGCTGTCCTCCCAGTGCGTGGCCCAGGCCTTGCAGGGAGCCAGGACGGCGGCGGCGCGGCACCGTCTTAATGATCGGAAGTAATTTCACATGTGGGTTAACGGTCGTAATTGGAACTGTGAGCTGTGCTTCCTCCGTAACAGCCCATTTCCTTTGTTTGGATACATGCGGGCCTGGCGACATGACGTACGACGTCCTTTATTCATTCTCGGGCTTCGCTGGCGGGCGTGCTGTCCGCCTTCCTGCAGCTGGAATGTGTTCTGCGGAGAGAAAGCAGGCCATCCGGCCAGCTCCCAGCCCCGTCCTCACCTAGGCCTGCGGAGGGCCCTGCCGCCCGGGGCTGCCTGCCGAGGGGCCCTGGGTCCGGGGGAGAAGCCTGGGCAGGTGGGCAAGCCTCGGGCACGTGAGAAGGGGGAGGCACCCCCCTCAGAGCAGCCGCGCTCTGTGAGAGCCACATAGAACTGCCCGCGTTGCTCCCTGGGCTGTGGATCGCACTCAGCCGGGAAGTTTTCGAAGGGGTCCTCTCCTGAAGCCCTGGCTGGTCACAGGGTATTCACTTCTCTCCCTCCGTGTCCTCAGGCCACTGACTCCCTACCTGGAGATTTTGGGGATCCTCATCCCCCCCTCCTGCTCCCAGTGCACAGTGAGCCCTCTGGGGACCAGGGCTGGCTGGGCATCTCTACGCTTGTTCTCACAACAGCCCCTGGGTGGCTACAGGGGCTGCAATTTCCCCCATTAAACAGATGAGAAAACTGAGGCTGATGGGGGTCAAGCAGTCCACTGAAATCACACAGCTCATGAATACTCAACCTGAAGTCAAGGTCATATTGGTCTGATACCAAGACCAAAACTCTTAACTAACAGGTTATGTCATCTTAACGCGGTATTATCACATGTGTTTTTAAGTTACATTGCATTTATCATATCCTATATTTAACATGCATATACAAGGTGGGACAAAAGGCTCACAGTTGTACAAAAATAATACAATAATTAATAAATAATAACACCAGAGTAAACTCTGTTTCCCATACTCACAACTGTAAACCGTCTTTTGCCCCACCCTGTAGGTATCACTATTTATAATATACATGTACTCTTTTTGCATGCGTGCACATATTAACATGCCATGATCTGTGACAGCACACATTTTTTGTGGGAAACAAGTAAACTCATCATATTGCTTTTTATACCAAAGTGCGGGAGACGAGTTTTTTCCAAAAACGATGAGTAGAGACAGATTCCGTCAAATATGGAGGGCCTGGCATTTCAACAACGAAAATGTGCAAGACAACTCAGATAGACTTTGCAAAGTCAGACCATT
>PVJC01052486.1:0-11124 GCA_004026665.1 Murina feae
TCAGCTGCTCCCACTCTACTCCAGGCTCAGCTGCTCCCAGCTCTACTCCAGGCTCAGCTGCTCCCACTCTACTCCAGGCTCAGCTGCTCCCAGCTCTACTCCAGGCTCAGCTGCTCCCACTCTACTCCAGGCTCACAAGCCCTCTCCACTCAAGGTCATTCTAGCACATTCACATCCTGGATGCTTGGCTCCACAAAATTCCATTTTGCCATAACCTCCCAAAAAGGCAGCTGACACTGAGATCCAGACACACATGGGCACAGCCCCTTTCTCCTGTGTCCACACTCAGTGGCCGCAAATGCATCCAGGGGCCCCAGCTCCCAGCCCCCACACCTAGCCCCTGTGAGCGGAAAGCCGCCTTTCCACGCAAGGCCTTGATTTACACAGTGAGACCCTACACACCTCCCTTTCCTCCGTTCTATCATTTCCTCTCCTCGCCCTGTGCCCGTCGCCTTAGGTGTCTTTAGTGGATTCTCGCAATGCATGGCAGCAGGTCCCATACAGTCACCGTGGGCACTGGGTTCTCAGCACCGAGCTACTCCTGCTCCTGGGGAAGGGCAGTGCCTCTGCCTGGAAGCCCGTGGCCATGACATCTCAGCCGGTCCCTAGAGCCAGGTTCTCCGTGTGCTGCTGTCTGAATAAACATACTTTGTGCATGTCGCTAACGTGGTCACACTGCGCTCTGGGCCCATAGCGCTGCCCAGAGCCTCCTTCACCACGGAGCCAGCCTGCACTTGGCACTGTGCCACCGCCATTCAAACAGCACAGCGACAAAGAGCACTACCGATGCCGACAAGTGGCTCTGAGCAGAGCATGCGAGGGACCTTCTGTGCGGGGTGAGCTTAGGTGAGGAGCAGCCACTCCTTCAGCCTCAGCCGGGAACGGACGTGTGGCTGAGGCAGATTCCCTTCTCGGTGCCGGGCCCGCCAAGCCCACACGGCGCAGCAAGTGTTCACGGGGGCTTCACAGACACGCCAGGGAGAGGGTGAACATGAACATAGATGTCAGAGACAATGAGGGTCAGCTGTCAACCAGCTTCTGCTCTCCCCGCCTGCAGAAAGGCCCAACCTCATCTGTAAGGGCAGCCACTGTCTGGGTGTAAGGGTGTTTGTAGAGGCAGCGCTCTTGCTCCCCAAATCTGTGTTCATTTCAGCGCTCTGAAGCTCGGCCTGGGAGCAGAAGGCTGCCGGTCTGTCCTGGTTCTCAGAGGCCCCAACTCGGTCCAAGGCTTCTGCTTTTCTTGAGACCCACTGAGCCCTGGCACCGAGCCACAGGGTGCACCCCTGCCACTTCCTGCAGAGAGCATCTCCCACGGTGCTTGCGCCATCCGGGGGCTGCTGGCTGCATCCGCGTCGCTGGCCACATATGATATGGCTGAGGTAACAGTGGGACAAGTGGATGTTGCTCTGGGAGAAAAACAACTGGGGACAATTTCTGCCATGTCCTTCCGTGTTGGGGAACAAAGCAAAGAAGGTGCAAACAGCTACCTGAGCTTCTCATGCCCAAAGCCACACAGGCAGCTCGATGCAGAGCGACCTTGGGAACTCTGCCCGGAAGTCTCCCCTGCAGCTCGATGCTGAAGAAAATGGTGTCAGGTCTTGGGTAAAAAGAAAAACATCATCTGTGGGTTCAGTTCATTTGCATATGAAAGCGGAAAGAGGCCAGGCCCACAGAGAGATTCTGCCTGGGCCGGTCAGGGGTGGCTGGTCAGTTTCAGAGAAGTGACAGCAAACCCGGTTCTGACCGCACTGGGCGGAGCGGTTCCCTTTGCAGGACTTCCCCGGCCCACATCGCACAGGTGTGCTGTCGGAAGCAACTGGCTACTAAAAAGAGCACTGGACTTAGTGAGTAACTCATGAACTGGGGCCCATCTGAGGTGTCACTAGTAATGCGCTTCTTTTTATTTTGTAAATTAGTGAATTTATCTTTTTTAATCCTCACTGGAGGACATTTTTTCCATTGATCTGTGGACAGGAGGGAGGAGGGGGAGAGAGCGAGTGAGAGAAACATGGATGTGAGAGAGAAACATGGATCGACCGCCTCCTGTCTGTGCCCTGACTGGGGATCAAACCTACAACCTAGGTAGGTGCCCTGACCAGGAATTGGACCCACACCTTTTGGTGCCCTGGACGACGCTCCAATCAGATGAGCCACCGGTCAGGGGTGATGGTTCCTATTGAGCAGAAGAGGAAGTGGGGGGGGGGCTGCATCCAGTGGGCTGAGGCAGCTGGACCCCAAGTGGGTCCAAGGATATCTCCCCACTGACTGTTACCCAGCCAGAGTGTCCCGTACTGACTCACTGCTCACGCTCCTCTGGGGAAAAAGAAAAACAAGAGAAAATAATACACGGAGAATGCACTGAGCACTCTCCCTGGCTTTCTTGTCATCGGGGCAAACCTCCCAGGGAAGACAGACAGGCCTCAGGTGCCTGGGCTCCAGCCCTGCTCCTCATGTTACTCCCAGACCCCTCTCAGAGCGCAGAGGCTCCTGGGGGCCGGCCCTCCGTGGCGGGATCCTCCTGTCTGGTCCACAGTGCTTTGCGGGGTTTCAGCCATGGGCACCCTTTTCTGGCCCAGCCCTGCCTTCTCTCAGGACGTCTGCAGGGCCCTGCAGCTGCTGCGGAAGGCAGCCTCTGCTCTGAACACAGGACCCGGGCCTGCGGGCTAGGACAGCTACAGAAAGTTTTACTGAGCATGTGTGTGAAAATCTCTATCATTGTTTCCTAATCAGTTAAAGAATAACTGTGAGTGACTCGTTGCAAGCAATTACAGAAGCTTATGACAGTGTCATTAGATTTCACAAACCAGTGACATAGATAAACCCAATGGTTAACTAGGCGGCAAAGATTATGTGACGAGGAGAGAGAAGGCTTAGCCAGGTGGCGAGTGCAGGAGAGGCAGGATGGCCGAGGGCTGAGCCCAGCTCTGCGGGCAGGTGCTCAGCCGGGGAGCTGGCCGCTCAGGGGAAACCCAGGAGCACAGACATGGGCCTGCTGAGCCCTGAGGGGCCTTCACACGGCGTACAGACTTCTGGGGTCCCGGTTCTGGATTGACTTGACGCTTACATATTTGACCCAAATGCAGGTCAGAACCAGGAGCCCAGGCCAGCGTGGAGTTTGGAAGGAGAAAGCCCACCAAGTGGACAGAAGTGTCCGAGGGGAGAACAGGGAACAGCGGGAAAGCAGCAGCCCAGCCCGCAAGCTGGCGCGCCTCCTGCTCTGGTGGCCGGGGCCTCGGGACCTGGGCTTCTCCCCAGTGGCCGCGTGCAGACCCGCCGGAGAGCGGAAAGGCAGATCCCCGCGCACAGGGCCTCTCCCAACTGCACAGTGAAATGAGGTGAGGACACCCCAGGACAAGGCCCTGCCTCCCCCAAACAGACCGGCGTCTCGGTGCACGCTGATGGGCTTGAAATGCACTCTCCCGAGAGCTCTTACCAAGTGAACTGGCCTCACACTACCAGGTAGGGCACACCCGCGTTTCTTCATTATTGCATTGTTTAAACCCTCAGGACGGGGCAAAACTAAAATCCCAAATAGGAGAGAAATCCTGCCCAGGCCCGATCTGAGACCTGAGGGTGCCAACTCACAGCGGGACGGCGAGGCAGGGTGGCGGGGTCTCTAAGCCAGGACTCTGACCCTGAGCCCAGAGGTACAGCACACAGTGGCTCCAGCCGGCAGACACTGCTTTACTGAGGCTCCTGGCCGCACCCTCGGGCTGACACGGGGCGCTTCTCGAGCGCCCACTGAACACTTGTGTGCCTGAGTGTCTCGCTCTCGCCTCCATTGCCTCCCACGCGCGGAAATGCCGCCGGGAGAAGGGCAGCCATGCCTCCCTCCACACGGGAGGGCGCATCACGGGACGCAGGCTGGTGGGGAGCCCTCTCTGGCCCAGGAGCTGGAGGAGCCCTGCTCAGTGGGTGCACCAGGTGCAGATGGGGACCTGTTCCAGAAAGAAACGGACGCCGGCTGCACCCCCCTGGAAGGTGACAGCCCTGCGACGCGAGCATTGCCACTGTACAGTCAGAAGCTCCAGCTGGAAGGGGTCTGGCGTCCACCTATATGCGGCCAGGTGGCTGTGAGAACGACGGCGAAAGTGGCCCAGGACAGCGGAGGGCCCCCCCTGCCCGCCACGGTGCCAGCTGACCCACACGACACCCCAGAAAGCAACACTGCCGCCCTCCCTGCTCAGCAGATGGACACTGGCTCCAGGTGAGCGGTTGCCTCTGAAGGACACACTGGCGCTGGGCAGAAGCATCTGCAGGTCAGCAGTCTCCTCAGCCACAGCCAGGGCCGCAGGGTCCTCCTGGCCGCCTCCCGCTCCCAGCGCCAGCCCTGGCCCCAGCGCCACCAGCATCGCAGGGACCTGCAGGAGCTGGAAATGCTCAGGCCCCGCCCGAATGCAGAGCCAGGCGCTGGGCTGGCAAGCTCAGGTCTGAGAACTTCAGCATAAGAGTGCCACCCACGTCACCTCGGAGACAGACATCCAGGTCCTCTTAGGGGGCTCCTTCCCCGACGGCCCGTCCGCCTTCCAGCCCTCAGCCACACTCACTCCTCAAGCAAAGCGGGTCCCACCACTTCTCTGCTAAAGACCCGCCAGCCCACCTGCCCTGGGAGCTCTGTGCCTTCCCAGCAGGCGGGTCGCTCGCCCCAGGCCCCGCTCCCTCTGTGCTCCCTCTGGACAATGTCCTCCTGCCCAGACCAACCAGTCCCCGCGGGCTCCTGTGCTGTCCCTCAGCTCTGACCACAGTTCTGACTGGATTTTAACTGACCTCTACCTCGATGTGACCATTGATGAACGCCTGTCTCCCGGCAAAAGCAGAGGATATAACTTCTCTCTATCCATCTCCACTCCGCAGGCAAACTTTGAATTGTGGAATGCATTCAGCTTTCCAGGGGAAGTGCAGACGTGTAGGGCTTCCATAGCCCCCAGACCCCTGTCCCCGCTATTAACTCCTTACATGGCTTCAGGGCACACTTCTCACAACTAGCGAGCCAACAGTGGCACCTTATTAACCCAAACCCACACAGTATCACCTTCTTTGATTGATTCTTTTTCCCCCAGCGTCTGTTTTTCTGCTCCAGGACCCACCCAAGATGCCACATTGTGCGCTGCTGCTGTGCCTCCTGGGAGGTTCAGACTCTCCCCGTTTCTGATGAGCGTGGTCGGGAGCTTGAACCAGCTGCCCGGGGCTTTCCCGGGGCCTGCCTGGTGCTTTCCTCCTGGGTACGCTGGGCCTGTGCTCGGGGAGGAAGCTGACAGGGGAAGCTGTCCTCGCGGCTCCTCGTGTGGATGGTGACCTCCTGGACACCCGGCAGCCACGGTTCCTGCTGGTTTCTCCACTGCAAGTTCCGCCCCCACCAACCTCTTCCCTCCCACCGGCCGGGGAGGAAGGAGCTGTGCCGCTGAGCTGGAGGAGAGGCATGGGGTGCCGTCCATTCTGCCGTGTGGGCTTGCTTATTCTCCCGCTTTCTTACTCATTCAATCCCTGACTGTGAATACGGACTCCGGGGCGCTCAGTCTGCACGGCAGGTGGTCGTGCAGCAGCACCTGCTTCCTTGCTCCGGGGCCCGCTCGGCTGCTGGGCACGGCCACGACTCCCACGTCCTGTGACTCCGTGTCCTGTGGCGTGGCCCCTGCACGTGGGCTGGCCGGCTCCTTCTGTCACGCAGGACGCCCCGTGCTGCTTCTACATTTACTGCTCCAGTGCCAGAGCCTCTCTGTTCCCCTTCTTTTAATTAAAATGGCTTCAGAAACAACGTCTGGTGCCAAGTGTGCTCATTGGCACGAGGATGCCCGATTCCAGACCCTCTCAGACAGAGGGAATGTGTGTGAGCTCAACCCGCACACGTGCACACACGCACCTACAGCGCTTCTCCACGGACCCATCTGCACCGACAGCCATCGAAACGCGAGCTCACACTCGGGCCTCATCCCTCTGCCTCTACTTCCTGGAGGTAAAAATTATTAAAAATTGGTATAATTGCCTCCTTAAACGTATGGTACAATTCGCCAATGAAACCGTGTGAGCATGGTGCTTTGGGGGGAGGTATTCATTATTGATTTAAATTGGGAAAACGGGGCCATTCAGGCTCCTTTTCCTTCAGCGAGCTTTGGTGGTCTGTATCTTTCAGGAATGAGTCCCTTTCACCTAAACTACTATGCTTATGGGCACAGGCTGCCCACAGTGTCCTGCTCTTGTCCTTCTGATGTCCACGGTCCGTAATGATGCCCTTTTATTTCTGGTCATTAGCAGCTTCTCTCCTTTTTTTACTGTTACCTTGGCTAAAGGCTTATTGATTTTCTTGATCTTTGGGTTTTTAATTTTTTTCTATTGCTTTCCTGTTTTCAATTTCAATGGCTTCTGCTATAATTTTAATTATTTTATTTCTTCTTGTTTTAGTCATTTTGCTTTTTCTTCAGTTATCTAAGGTAAATTTTATAACTTCCTTTTATCTAATATACTAGGGGCCCAGTGCACAAAAATTTGTGCACTTGGGTGGGGGTCCCTCAGCCCAGCCTGTGCCCTCTCGCAGTCTGGGACCCCTCGATGGGGTGCCTGGCCAGTCTTGGTGAGGGGCTGATGGCTGTTTGTAGGCTGGTCAAACCCCCCAGTGGGAACCCTCACCCCATGGGGGTGTGGCCAGCCTGAGTGAGGGGCAGAGGGCCGTTTCAGGCTGCCCACAGCCCCTTCAGGGTTTGGGTCCCTACTGGAGTGCCTGGCCAGCCTGAGTGAGGGGCAGAGGGCTGTTTCAGGCTGCCTACAGCCCCTTCAGGGTTTGGGTCCCTACTGGGGTGCCTGGCCAACCTTGGGTCAGGGGCTGAGAGCCATTTTCAGGCTGGCCACATCCCCTTCAGGGTTCAGGTCCCTACTGGGGTGCCTGGACAGCCTGGGTGAGGGGCTGAGGGCTGTTTACAGGCTGGCCACAGCTCCCATTGACCCAAGGTCCAAGCAAGGCTGGCTGGAAGCAGATTTCTGGGGTTTATTTATCTTCTATAATTAAAACTTTGTTGCCTTGAGCGGAGGCCACCGCCGGCCTAGGCAGGTAGTTTCCTCCTGTTTGCATTAGCTCTGTGGCTGCCAGCCACCATCTTGGCTGGGTTAATTTGCATATTGTCGCTCTTATTGGCTGGTGGGAGTGGCTTGGCTGATGGGCATGGGTCAGGTGTGACGAAGTGAGGGTTAATTTGTGTATTACTCTTTTATTAGCTTAGATGTTTTCAAAAATGTGCTCCATCGTGGTGAATATTCCATGTGAGTGTGACAGGAATGTGTATTTTTCTTTTCTCGGGTTAAATATCTTTGAGCTGTCGAGTGGATTGACAGTGCTGCCTGGGTCACCTGCGTCCTTCTGATTTTCCATCCTCTTCACCCCAGGTCGTGGCAGAGGTCAACGGAAGCCTCCACTTATCACAGTGCACACGTCTGCTCCCCTGGGGCCTGACAGTGTGTGCCTTGTGCCTTCTCATGCCTTTCCTTGCGCACTACACTTGTAAGATTATCACGTCTCCCCCGATAACTGGCCCCGTGATATTACGCAACACCCCTCCTCATCCCGACACTCTTCCTTCGCGTAGCATTAATGTCGCGCTCCGTCTTCCTTCTCATTGCTCCTGGCACAACGATTCTTTCCCCATCTCTTTGCTTTTCATCACATGTGTCTTTCCATTTAAAGCATGCCTCCTGTAGGCAACATAGGGTTGGGTCTTGTTTTTTTATTCACATTGACAAACTCTGTTTTAATTAGTGTACATAGACTATTTACATTTAAAGTGATTATTGATTTAATTAGATTAATACCTACCATGTTTGTAACTGTTTCTTTTTATTCATTCCATTTGTTCTTTCTTTCTTTTTTTCTTTTTCTGCTTTCTCATCAAGCATTTCATATGGCTCCATTTTATACTTTTCCCTTATGTCTTTTAAAATTTTTATTGGCTGCCCTGAAGCTTACAATATACATTTTACAATCTAAATTCCATCTTTAAGTCATACTCTCCCGCCTCACACACAGCACAGCCACCTCACAAAGAGCCTTCCCAGCCCCTTCCTCCCGTCCTCTGTGATACCCACGTCAATTACTGACACGCGATCACCACCCAGTGCATGGTTGCTTTACGCAGAGTTATCTTTTAAGGTCAATTAAAGCTAAGAAAAATGAAGTATTTCATTTACCGTCACTTCCTTTCCTTCTCTGGTGCTGTCCTTCCTCCAGGTGGGTTCTGGTTTTAGACCTGCATCCTTTTCCGTTCACCTGAAGAGCTTCTTTCAGTATGTTCTGTAGGGCCAGTCTGCCAGGGATACCTTTTCCCTGCTGTCTAAGGAAGTCTTGCTTGTTCCCATTTTCAAAGGAAAATTTAGCTGGATACAGGTTATAAGCTGGTGCTTGTCCGATCTTTCCTTCAACATGTCACAACTGATTCACGTTTGCACTGTTTGTGATGAGAAGTCTGCCGCAATCTTACCCTTGTTTTTTTGTAGGAAAAGGTCATCTAGTTAGATGAGTACTTTATAGTCCATGATCCATAAGCATTTGTCAGATGAAAGAATGAATACATGATTCGACATGATTATCCCATAACAGTTGCTCCAGAATCATGTCACATGTATGAACAAACGAATGAATGAAGAAATGAATGAATGAATGATTCACATGGCATTACCTGGTCCACAAACATTTGTCAAATCGAATAATAATGAGTAAGTCAGTGACTGAAATGGGGCTGCAGTCTTTTCCAGGCAGGAACCCCACTTGCTCATCTCAAATCTACAGCAGCCACAGGCGCTCGAGTGCAGCCCACGTTCCGCTTCAGGCCACGAGAGAGCGCCATGCCCTAGGCCCCTCCTCCCACATGCAGCACACAGCCCTTCTGTATGTCTTTTTCATGCCTCCCCAAGGAAACACGCTAGCAAACCTGGATGTGTCCCATTTAGGTGCATCGAGTGTGACTTTCTACTCGGTAATTAATAAAGCTTAACCTTGTCCCAAATCACAGACGCTATGGGCCTTATCATCTCAATGTCCTTCTTTTCCTTACGCACAGCCTTCAACATGTGAGCACTGACCCAGAGAACTACAGTGACTACCAGTGCAGGGCCTGTGAAGGCAGCATTCCCTCCTTCCTTCAGCACAGGGACCCTGGCCATGCTCATGGTCCACACTCACTGACCACGCTCATGTTCCATACTCACTGACCACGCTCACTGGCCACGCTCATGGTCCACACTCACTGACCACGCTCATGTTCCATTACTCACTGACCACGCTCACTGACCACGCTCATGGTCCACACTCACTGACCATACTCACTGGCCACGCTCATGTTCCATACTCACTGGCCACGCTCATGTTCCATATTCTCTGGCCATGCTCACTGACCACACTCATAGTCCACGCTCACTGACCCTACTCACTGGCTATACTCATGGTCACACTCACTGATCACACTCACTGACCACACTTATAGTCCACGCTCACTGACTCCACTCACTGGCTATACTCATGGTCACACTCACTGACCACACTCACTGACCCCACTCACTGGCTATACTCATGGTCACACTCACTGATCACGCTCACTGAGCCCACTCACTGGCTATACTTATGGTCCACGCTCACTGATCACGCTCACTGACCCCACTCACTGGCTATACTTATGGTCCACGCTCACTAATCACGCTCACTGACCATGCTCATGTTCCATACTCACTGGCCACACTCACTGCTCTCGCTCACTGGCCATGCTCGCTAACCACTGCCCTCGCTTGTTGAGGGCCGAAGCTCTCGTGGAGTGGGCCAGCACCACTGCTACCTGCCAATGTTGAACCCATAAATACCCCATAAAGCCCAATGCAGAGTCGGCAGATGGTCTATGATGGCCCAAGTCCCAGCTCAAGGCACAGTCCCCGGGCACACACAGCAGAGTCTCAGTTTCCTCATCTGCAAAATGAGGATTACCGTAAAAACCCTCCAAGAGTGGGGTGGGATTCCACATCCAAGGCCCCTGAAATGCTCACCACATGCAGCCTGGCCCCTGGTCCAGGCCCCGGGCAGGCAGCGACACGCGGGGCGACGACTCAGTGCCCGCCCTCCCACGTACACTCCCACCCCTCCCGGAAGGCAGGCCCACGAGCACCTCTCCACCAGCACCCACAGCGCGGCTGCCGTGAGCGGGCGCAGGATCCCACGCGCTCTCCTGATGCCACTGTGGCGATCTCACAGGAGCGGTCTGTGGAAGTGCGTAAGAGACGACGTTTCATGACCTGCCGTTTCCTTTAAAAACACTTCAAAAACAGGGCAAACTATTACAGCTGAGTCACAATGACATGCATGGGGATTATACGAATCTCTACATCTGCGTGTTAGACAACACTCGAAAGAAATGTAAAATTCTCATGCAAAAATGTAGAGCCTGCCCATTGCTGCCGCTCTGACTGCGGGAGGGCCTGGGGGTCAGGGCACGTGGACAAGGGGAGTGAACATTGCACCCGAAGCCACACAGGGGTGGGGGTGGGGGTGGGGGAGGCGCGGGGTCGGCGGCAGGAGGGTCACAGAGGAGAGCGTAACGAACTCGGGAACACCGAGCCGCACAGAAAAGGCGCCCCTGCTGTCATTTCGGTACCAGTCTGTCCACCAACCTCCAGCTGCTGAAATGGCCAGCATCCCCCCTCCGAGGAACACCGTGCTTCGTCACACGGGTGGCGTGGGTTCAACATTTGCAGGTCACAGCTGTGCCGGCCCCACCACAGGACCCTTCCCTCGCCTTGCCTGTGGCCCCACGTACTCCAGGCCACTTTGCTTACAGGAGAAACGGCCCCTCAATTAGAACAGCATCTGGACGAAGGAGCCATAAATATCCCACAAAGCCCAAAGCTTCGGGCCTGTTTCTGGTGGGGACATGGGAGCTGTGCCTTCAGTGATCAAAGTGAAATCTGGCAAACTGGTCACTCCAGGTGCGGACCTGGCCCTTGCACCCGTGCTGTCTGATGCAGTGACCAGCACCCAAGGAAACGCTTGCTGGCGCCCTGCTGTGAGGAAGGGGTTCTGCCCACCATCCTTCTGAGCCAGTCGATGCTCAATGTGAGCTGAGATGGCCCCAGACCCAGGTTCTGTGAGCTGGGGGGCCT
>PVJC01052487.1:0-11122 GCA_004026665.1 Murina feae
CAGAAATAGACCCAAACCACTATGCCCAATTAATATTTGATAAAGGAGGCAAAAGCATACAATGGAGTCAAGACAGTCTCTTCAATAAATGGTGTTGGGAAAATTGGACAGATACATGCAAAAAAATGAAACTAGACCACCAACTTACACCATACACAAAAATAAACTCAAAATGGATAAAGGACTTAAACGTAAGACGAGAAACCATAAAAATACTAGAGGAAAACACAGGCAGCGAAATTGCAAACATGTGCCGAAGGAATTTCTTCACTGATACTGCTCCTAGGGCAACAGAAGCTAAAGAGAAAATAAACAAATGGGACTACATCAAAATAAAAAGTTTTTGCACAGCAAAGGAAACCATCAACAAAACAACAAGAAAGTCCACTGCATGGAAGAATATATTCGCCAGTGATATTACCGACAAGGGTTTAATATCCAACATTTACAGGGAACTCATACAACTTAACAAAAGAAAGATAAACAATCCTATCAAAAAATGGGCAATGGACCTAAATAGACACTTTTCAAAAGAAGACATACAGAAGGCAGAAAGACATATGAAAACATGCTCAAAGTCACTAATTATACGAGAGATGCAAATCATACTTTATTTCTTTTCAGAGGTATTACAACTTGATATATTCTGCTTTTTTGTTGGTGTTCATAATTATGTGGATCAATAATAAATTAGCATGAAATAGCAATTCTAATCATATCAGTAAGCATGTCCTCAAGGTCAGTTTAAATGATTTATGACTGAGAAAATTAGTATAGATTTTCTAATTTATTTATCTAGATGTCTTTCATTTGCAGGGACTGAGTTCCTCAGGTTTCCCAGAGTACTCAATATTGTAATTATCAGGAAATATCATCCCTTGAAAGTATATTATAATTAAAAGAAAGATTGTGGTGACATATATCCTGTCCTTATGTATTCGTTTGTTCGTTTATGCATTCCAACAACATGTACTGAGTTCTTAGTTGCTACTAAGCACTGAAGGAGGCAAAGGGATATGATGCTGCATAGAACACAGAACCTGATCTCAAAGATAAGTGCATAAGAAGAATTTATAATAGATAAAAACAATGGAGTATCTCAGGCACTTTACTAGAGATGGATAGAGTGCCTTAGAAACATGGAGATAAGAGCAAAAAGGAATTTGTATCAAAATGGAGATAATTCTAGGAACCAGGCATGAACAAAGTTAAAGTAAGTAGATTTAGAGTATGTTTTGGAATCTCTAGGGAACAGAGAAATCCTTTATCTTCATTATCCCTATTATATGCAAGTCATTTCATCAATTATATTTAGATGACATTCTAGCCATTAATGCTAAATAAAACTTTTAGCACTCAGTATCACACTCTGAGGGCCTGCATTCTAACAAAATAAAATAATGTCAAATATACATGGAGACTGGCTCATTATAATTTTAGTGTTTTTTTCTTTCTTTATTGATTAAGGTATTATATGTGTCCTTATCCCCCTATTACTCCCCTATCCCCCCCACTCTTGCCCTCACCCCCCCCCCAGTGTCTGTTTTGTTGGCTAGGCTTACATGCATGCATATAAGTCCTTTGGTTGATCTCTCCCCTTCCCCCCACCCTCCCCTACCTTCCCTCTGAGGTTTGATGGTCTGATCGATGCTTCTCTGTCTCTGGATCTGTTTTTGTTCATCAGTTTCATAATTTTAGTTTTTAAGATCAACAGTATATTTAGATTTCACAACTATTAGAAATAATGGAAATTTGCCCTATATACAATAAAAGACATAGATAAATTTAAATTGAGTCCAAAACTATGCAGCTTAATTTAACTATCAATTGCCTATATATATATATATATATATATATATATATATATATATATATGATTGTATTCTGTTAGAGAACCACTTTCCCACTGGGTCTGAACAAATTCTGGAAAAACGATTTACAAATTAGTGTTTGAACTCATTCAGGAAGAATTTATCCTTATAAATTGCTGTTTGACGGAATGGCAGAGCATCATAAAAGCATGATAAATGCTTGGTTCTTTACTGCTAAACATAAGCTAGACTTCACAATTAAAAATTCATGTGCATTATTCTAGTTGTTAGTTCTTTAAAAATAAAATTTTATGGGAGGTCATCCAAATTAATTACTACAGCACATTTCCCTTATAGAATCATAAATCTTCGATACAAATGCTTTGGGTTTTACACCTAACTGAGCCAAGTATGCTACATTCATGTGTGTGATAATTGAATCCAGAACAATTGCCCAGAATTCTTTTCGGCCATAACTACAAGTAACCAAGGCAGAGCCCTAGATAATTCATAATCAGTAGGAGGTGTTTTGACCAAATGAAGTATTTTAGCAACAGAAAAAAATAGCATATTTTATACCAAGTACAGATGGTGGTCCTGGCATTAGGATCAGTGGAGATGAGAATAAAGGAAACATTGGAAAAGGAAATGGAGGAACAAAATTGAAGAGAATGGTAACATTGCATGCATCCTAGTAGGTCTTTTTTAGGGGAAGAAAAACTTTTTGAGCTCAAGTATTAAAAGCCAAAGCAATTAGTTTAAAAGGAGCTCCAATGTGTCAAGGTTGTCACTCCCTCACTCTTCATAATCTTTATTTATTACAACTGTCACTGGCAGTCAATACAATGTGTTTATATGCAATGGAGCAGAACAAAATAGATTTGACCAGTCAGTTTAAGATCCCTCAGCCACTTTCGGGAGAAAGTAGTCTGTTTCACTGTAGACTCTAGTTATTTGGAACATAGTAGGGATTAAGTGCAGAATTTATCCACATCTGGCAGGTGTAGAGAAAAAGAAAGCTTTAAAAGAATTAAATGTAGCTCCTATTATGACCATGTATGACCCACTATCTTGTGGGGCCTCCATGGCACTAAGATGATAAGGAATAGTCACAAAAACTGAAGTTTACCAACGTCTTGATATGATCCCTTGAGAATGCCAAGGATCTAATACAGAGGTGGGGAACATCCGGCCTGAAGGCTGTTTAAGGCCCTCAAAATCATTTGGTCTGGCCCTGCCAAGCCATTAGGAGTGAGTTAATTAAATGTTTGATGAACTATAGCAGGCTAATTTTAAGTTGATAATTTCGTATGGCCCGTGAATGATTTTATAAATATCCAAATGGCCCTTGGCAGAAAAAATGTTTCCCACCCCTGCTATGCAACCATTTAGTAATATTCACTCAGTCTTTGCACTTGCTGTTTCTTCTGCCTAGAACTCTCTCCCCTCCTGTGACTTCCTCCCTCACAACATTTAGGTCTCTGCTAAAATATCATTAACTCAGGGAGGCACCATCTGCTCCTCTTCTAAATAGCAATTATCCTCTATTCCTTTATCCTGTTCTATATTTTTCCCATAGGGATTTGCTACTTGACATTATTCTGCATGTTTGTTTATTTTCCGACTCCACGACTAACATGTAAGCTCCTTGAAGACATGAAATTTATCTATTTTGTTCATTGTTATAACCTCACTGACTAGAATATGCCTCATGTAAAGTAGTTCCTTAATAACTATTGGTGCAAATAATTAATTTAGGATCTAATATATTAGTTACCATATTTTTTGTGACATGCCATATTTGGTCTTCATATAGATGAGACACAGAACAGTTCAGTTCTGCTGGGTGGGGAGTGGAGAGAAAGAACCTAACCATTGGATTAATGTCCAGATCATGGTAATCAGGGTAGAAAACCACAGTATGGAGCCTTGAATTCCTGGGGGCCTGTGTGAAGACAATCGGGACTATCCCTTTTAAATGGAGAATAATAGTCAGGAGATGAGGTATAGTGGAGACTATGGTAAGAATATCTTTTTTAAATAATCTTTTTTATATGTTTGTACTTATTTCAGAGAGAGGACAAGAGAGAGAGAGAGAATAGAAACATCGATGTTGAGAGAGAATCATTGATTGACGGGTCCCCACACCCCTCCCCCCACCGGGGATTGAACCCGCAACCCATGCAGGAGCCCTGACTGGGAATCAAACCATGATCTGTTTTGAGAGGATGCTCAACCACTGAGCAACACTAGCTGGGCAAGAACATCTTCTGAAGGAAATAGTTTAGAGGCAGAGGATCATAAATGAACACAGATAAATGAAACAAGAAGAAGAAGCAGCAGGGCCAATCATAGGTAAACAGAGCACCCCAGCTGATATCTGAGTTCTCATAAGGGTCCAGCCTACTCAGTGCTTAGAACTGTCAGAGCTTGGGAAATACTGACCTTAATAGGTTTCTACTTTGATATTGTGTCTAGATTCCAGTAACAGGATGTGAGCCCCAATAGATTAAAGCTAATCATATTGTGTGGAGCTCCCTCTTCAGTTACAAGGAACTATCTCAGAATAGTACTGATTGCATTAGCCTAGTAACAAATTTTCCAATGGCCACTCTTATTGATATTTGCTTCCATGAACAATGTTTGGGCAGAGATATATAGCTGGTAAGAAAGAGATCACATGAGGAGCTTTAACAACTCACAGCAACTATAGGTTTGGGTATACAGAGTTTGGTGCCCAGTTTGCCCTAGTGTCCAGAAGCCTCCTTATTCTGGTGTTATCTTTCATTATATGTTTCAGACTTTACCTTTTATTTAGTAAAGTAACTCCTTGTTTTATGTCACACTCAGCTCTTTAAATATTAAAATCCAATCTCAGTTCAATAAAACCTAATACAACTTCTTTTAAATTAAGAAAAATGAATTAGTTACCAAATAGCACAGGGTTGTGCTACTTAATACTATCTTTTTTACTTTTTATTTTGAGATGATAATGATTTAAATGAAATTGTAAACAAAATGTCCATGTGGTGGGGAAATCCTATGCATTATTCTCCTAGATTTCCTCAAATGGTGACAATTTACATAAGATGATACAATATCGAAACCAGAAAAATGTGTAATGCTATTTTCTGATTATTTGTTCCCCATCCTGCTGTTGCAACTTAAGAAATGAAGAAAAATTATGTCTTTAATGTCAGAGCCTCATTGTTATTTATCAGCATTACCTCAGAGAATCAATCTTAATAGTTTTACTCCTCCCTTAAGATTTCATTTTAACATGACCCCTCTGGCATAGGATGACCTGGGATTCAGCCAGGTTATGCATGCTTTGTGGGCAACTAGCAGTAGGAACCTCAAATCTTCCAACTTCAAAGCCTTTAATTCATTTTGGAATTTTCAGTGCTCTCTTTGCTCTCAACCCAATTTTAACTAATTATCCTTCATGATTTGGTTGAGACAATCTATCTGTGCTTCAAATTCCTCATAATATATCCACTTCCCTCAGAATTTTTATAAAATACAGATGAGACAAGCTAAGAAAATGCCCTTTGAAAAGTATACAAGCATTATGCGTATACTGAACAACCTTATGTATAATGTTTATATACTGTTTTGGGTACTGAATCAACCACTTTCTAGAGTTAGCATTATGTAATGAATAAAACCAGCCTGCCAATATTGTTGTCCTACAGGTTCAAATACCACAATGATTAAATAACATTGTTTGAGTACTTAACATATAGAAGTAACTATATTGGATGTTTTAGTGTGTAGTAGTTCATTTTATCTGCATAATAATAGACTTTAAGAAGATGAAACTCATAGACTTCAGTGTCTTTGGCATAAGGTCACTTTGGTGTTAAGAATAAGAGTCAAGATTCAAATTAAGTCTGTCCTCCTTCAGAGCCTATTCAATCTTCTTTCAGAACTCTGCTGTTTTTGTGAGGAACAACTAAGATCTTTTTAGAGAATATCTTGTTGGTACTTCTCAGAAGGCATATATGTGGTTTACCTAGAATAGGTAGTCGCTAAATTTTGTAGAAATATATTTGAAGTATTTTTTTTTGTAAATTGGCATATATGCAAATATAGATAGCATATATACATATAAATCATTTCTATTCCCAGCTGTTTTTTCTAAGCCCACTCTATTTTTCTGGGAGCCTAAGGATCAATGTGTTAGAAGAACATCATTTCATTTTCATTTAAAGTTCTGTTTCTTTGACCTTGCTTTCATGTCCAAAAGACAGACTTTTAGCCAGGCCAGTATGGCTCAGTGATTGAGCATTGATTATGAATAAGGAAGTCAGGGCACATTCCCAGTGCGGGGCATGGAGGAGGCAGCCAATCAGTGATTTTTCCCTCATCATTGATGTTTCTATCTCTCTCTCCCTCTCCCTTCCTCTCTGAAATAAAAAGACTTTTCAAAAAAGAGAGAGAGAGAGACTTTTCATATAACAAATATTTTTAATAAAGCAATATACAGAGCAACATTTCAGCTGAATTTAACATTCAGATTCTCTATAGTCACCAGGTCTAGCCATTCATAAGCCGGATGTTACAGAGTTTCAGGCGAGACAGAGAATATGGTGAGCCAAGTGCTGAGACACAGGGTGAGGAGAGTAAAGTCAGATATTAGAGAAACAGAAGACATAAACAGTAACAATAAATGATGACTTAAATCACTGCCAGGGCCAGATTTCAGAATCACTGTCTTATTGACTTATTCCCTTAGGGCTGCTATAACAAAATAACGGACTGGCTACCTTGTAAATAACAAACATTTATTTTTCACAGTCCTGGAGTCTGAGAAGTGCAAGATAATGGCAACAGCATGGTTGTGTTCTGGTAAAGACACTCGTATGGGTTGCGGACAACTGACTTCTTGCTGTGTCCTCTGATGGTGGAAAGAGAGAGGGATCTCTTTAGCAGCCTTTTTTAAAAGGGCACTACAGCCATACCTTGGAGATATTGGTGGGATCCTTCTGAGCCTTCAGATAGTTGTAAACTTTTTGCTAGTGGAAGGTCTTACCTCAATGTTAATGGCTGTTGACTCGTCAGGGTAATGGTTGCTGAAGGTTGGGGGACTGTGGCAATTGCTCAAAATAAAACAATGAAGTTTGCTGCATTGATTAACTTTTTTTTAGGGAGAATTTGTTTGTAGACTGTGATATCATTTGATAGCATTTTACCAACAGTAGAAGTTCTTTCAAACTTTGAGGCAATCCTCTCAAATCCTGCCACTGCTTTATCAACTAAGTTTATGTAGTATTCTAAATCCTTGTATCATTTCAATGATTGTCATAGCATATTTATTGGGAGTAGATTCTATCTTAAGAAACCACTTTCTTTACTCATCCATAAGAAGCAACTCCTCATCAGTTCAAGTTTTATCATGAGACTACAGGCTCCACTTCTAACTTGAGTTCTATTGCTATTTCCACCACACCTGCAGTTACGTCCTTCACTGAAATCTTGAACCCCTCCAAGTCACACGTGAGGGTTGGAATCAACTTCTGCCAAACTCCTGTTAACGTTGGCATTTTGACCTCTTGCCTTGAGTCACAAATGCTCTTAATGGCATGTAGGATGGTGTATTCTTTTGAGAAGGTTTTTAAATTACTTTTCCCAGATTCATTAGAGGAATCACTATCTGTGGCAGAGATAGCCTTACAAAATGTATTTCTTAAATAATGTAACTTGAAACTTGAAATTACTCCTTGATCCCTTGGGCTGCAGAATGGATGTTGTGTTTGCAGGCATGAAAACAACGTTAATCTCATTGTACATCTCCGTTGGAGCTCTTGGGTTACCAAGTGTATTATCAATGAGCAGTAATATTTTGAAAGGATTTTTCTTCTAAGCCGTAGGTCTCAAGAGTGGGCTTAAAATATTCAGTAACGATGTTGTAAACATGTGCTTTCCTCCAGGCTTTGTTGTTCCATTTGTAGAGCACAGGCAGAGTAGATTTAGCATCATTCTTAAGGGCCCTAGGGTTTTTGGAATGGTACGTGAGCACCTGCCTCAACTTCAAGTCACCACTACACTAGTCCCCCAACAAGAGCTTCAGCCTGTCCGGTGAAGCCTTGAAGCCAGGCATTGCCTTCTCCTCTCTAGTGTTGAACATCCTCGGTGGCATCTTTTTCCAATCTAAGGCTGTTTTGCTACACTGAAAATCTGTTGTTCAGTGCAGCCACCTTCATTAATTATCTTAGCTACAGCTTCTAGATAATTTGCTGCAGCTGCTACATTAGCACTTGCTGCTTTACCTTGCATTTTATGTTATGGAGATGGCTTCTTTCCTTAAACCTAATAAACCAACTTCTGCTGGCTTCAAACTTTTCTTTTGCAGCTTCTTTATCTATCTGAGCCTTCATAGAACTGAAGAGAGTTAGGCTTTGGCTTAAGGAATGTTGTAGCTGGTTTGATCTTCTATGCAGACCTCTAAAATTTTCTCCATATTAGCAATAAGGTTCTTTCATTTTCTTGTCATTCATGTTTTTACTGGAGTAACACTTTTAATTTCCTTCAAGAACTTTTCTTTTGCTTTCATAACTTGACTAATTGTTTGACACAAGAGGCCTAGTTGCCGGACTCTCTTTCTCGGCTTTCAACATGTCTTCTTCACTAAGATTAATCATTTATATCTTTTGTTGTAAAGTTAGAGATGTGTGTCTCTTCCTTTCACTTGGACACTTAGAAGTCATTGTAAGAGTATTAATTGGCTTAATTTCAATATTGTTGTATCTCAGAATAGAGAGACCTGAGCAAAGGGAGAGAGATGGGAAATAGCCAATCCAAGGAGCAGTCAGAGCACATGTGACCTTTATCAATTAAGTTCATCATCTTATATGGGTGTGGTTCATGGTGCCTCAAAACAATTACATTAGTAACATCAAAGATCACAGATCAGACTGTCTTAATCTCAGAGGGAAGGTGGGGGTTGGGATGAGCTCAATCAAAGAAATTGTGTGCATATATGCATAACCCATGGACACACAAAATAGGGTGGTGAAAGTCTGGCGTGGAGGTATGCTAGAAGTGGTCAATGAGAAGAAAAAGGGGACATATGTAATATTTTCAATAATAAAGATTTTTTTTAAAAAAAAAACAAAGATCACAGATCACCATAACAAATATAATAATAATGAAAAAGTTTAAAATATTAACAATATGTGACACAGAGACACAAAATGAACAAATGCTTTTGGGAATATGTCACCAATAGACTTTCTTCACACAGGTTGCCACAATCCTCCAATTTGTAAAAAGACTCAATATCTGAGAAATGCAATAAAATGAGATGTGCCTGTGATTGTGTTTGCAGTCAAGCCCTCATGACGTACTAACTTTCTAAAGTCCCCACCTCCTAAATCCATCACCTTAAGCATTAGGTTTTCAAACTATGAATTTTGGGAGAGCATAAACATTCAGATCATACCACTTATGAAATAAGAAACATCAAGGATAATTTTAAAATCTAAATGTAAGGTCATTTTGGAATTGAGATATGGGATGTGGTAAACGAATGTGCATTAAAACCAACATCCATATTTTGATATGAGGATATATTCCATGTGTTGGGTTAAACCATCAAGACTTAACATGATACTGAACTTTAAGCACTTGAGAAAATAGACATAAAAGCATGTTACATAGAGCATGCAAGTGGTAAGAAGGCAGGCTTGGGATTCAAATAGGCAGTTCTGATTCTGTAACTTACATGCTGTGAGAAATTTAAAAATTAATTAATATTGTGCCTTAAGTTTTTTCAACCTCAAATGAAAATAAAAAACAATACCAACTTATCAAGATTGTAGTGAAGATTAAATGAGATAGGCAGTGTTACATATGTAACACAGTGCTTAGCAGCAGTTCTCAACCTGTGGGTCATGACTCCTTTGGGGGTCGAACGACCTTTTTACAGGGGTCGACTAAATACATCCTGCATATCAGATGTTTACATTACGATTCATAACAGTAGCAAAATTACAGTTATGAAGTAGCAACGAAAATAATTTTATGGTTGGAGGTCATCACAACATGAGGAACTGTATTAAAGGGCCACGGCATTAGGAAGGTTGAGAATCACTGGCTTAGTGCATATTACCCACTATTAAATGTTAGGTGATCAAATTATCTTCTGATATTAAATAACTAACTGAAACTAGCCTGATTTTTATTCTTTTAAAGTAATCTGATTTGGGAGCATGGGTGCTGGATCTTTTTAGAATGTGTTTTATGTTCATAAAATTTAAAATAGGTTAGTTTAGATTTAGTTCTCTATTCAACTCATTAAACTTTTTATGAGCAGCTTATTGTAAGGAGGAAGACAATATAGAATTATCTGCATGCTTCTTAGCAAGGTGTTTGCAGTCAGTACTGTATTGTTTGGGTGAAAGGATAAGATTTATAAAAATCAAAATCACGCAGGGAAGGACACTTTAATTCTATTATGTCTTTGTTCATTATTCTTTTCCATTTGTTCTGATCTAATTTTACCAGTTGTGTGACATTGGGCAAGTAACTTAGCCTATATAAACCTCAGTTTACTTATGTGTAAGATGAATATGCTAGTAATACTAATTACATAGGGTTATTGTGGAAGTTCAGTGAGAAAATAATGCCTGGTATATCATTAAATATAATTGTTGTTTATATTGTTATTGGCACAATGATAGCTTCCTTATATGTACTAAGAATATATATATATATATATATATATATATATATATATATATATATATATGCTAAGTATCCAACCAATTGGTTGCTAAGTATCCAACCAATTGGTTGACCATTTAGTCAACCGCTTGGCTAGTTGCTAATGATGTGCATTGACCTCCAGGGGGCAGATGCTCCGACCAGTAGGTTAGCTGCTGTTGGGGTCTGGCTAATTGGGACTGGGCAAGATGGGCTGGACATGCCCTGGAGCCAACCTCCTGTGGTTCCTCCCTGGCCTCTTATTTCTTCTAATTAATTTCCTTTAAATGTGCATAAATTTGTGTACCAGGCCTCTAGTTAGTAATATAATATCTAAATTTTCCAGCATATAATTGGCATTCAGGAAGCAGGTCTGCAAAGGGCTATGAAAGGATTAGTTATTAGAGGAGAAAAAATGGCGGCGGTTTAGGCAGACGTATACAGTGCCTTGTCCCAGAGCAGATAGGGAAAGCAGCTGAAACGAGTAGCTTCCAGACCGAATTGGCAGTGGAGATCGAGCTGGGAGACAGCCTGCAGCTGGAGAAGAAAGAAGACTCCTGACAGAGGTAAATTCAAGGCTTTGGGAAAGATATTTTACCAGACCT
>PVJC01052488.1:0-11125 GCA_004026665.1 Murina feae
GCAGAGAAAGGGAGTGGACTGACAATTTTTGGGGGTTAAGGGTGATGGGGATGCGTGAAGAGACTGGACAATAATTGTACACCTATGGATGAGGACAATGGGGGGGCAAGGTCAGAGGTTGGGGTGGGAATTGGGAGGAGGGGAGCTATGGGGGAAAAAAGAGGAACAACTGTAATAATCTGAACAATAAAAATAAATTAAAAAATAAAAAAATAAAAAAATAAAGTAAACATACGTATACCCTCTCTAGCCATTGTTTTCACTGAGGTATGCTGCCAGGTTTATTCTTTGACATGTTTATCAACACAGGGGCCAGGAGTATACTAATGCTAAATTTGGCAAGTGCTAAGAGCTGCTGGTTGTAATATCTATCAAAGGAATAAACTGAATATATATTAAGACATAACTCTCCATTAAATGACTTGAGTTTATTTTCCTAGAGCACAGCCAGTCACAAAAGGATAGTGCTTTCCTTAGAAAAACTGAGCCAAATAGGTCCTTTCTCCTTGCCATGTTGGTAGGGGAGAGAAAGCGGAGCTTCTATGTTCCAGTAAGAATATTTCTCCAGCCTCCCCCATCTCTAAGTTGTGTGCCTCCTGTAATCATTCAGGGGGAAAGGCTGGTGAGACAATGTTGGGCAATTCTTTCTGATTACTTCCTTTTACATGTCTACCAGTAACAAGACTGACCAATATTCTCATTACACAAATGTTTCTTATCTGTTGCTCAACTTTCAGATGACCACTGGACATCACAGTTATATCAGAATGTACTATAGACCAGGCACTGGGTAGGGTTAGGGAAATTATGGAATTCATAGGCCCTTACCTCACAGACTTTACAATATAATGATTCATTCCAGTTAATAAATGCATGAGGAAAACCAAACAGGAAAACATTGTTTTATGGTACCCAGATAACAAGATGGGGAAATCACCTTACTGGCCCCACAGATAAAATTTAAACAATTATTCTAAAATATTTATTACTTCGAAGTCAATGCCATACATTTAAATTCCAGATCTTTGTGGATAAAGGCTCAATAAGTATTCCCACCATTCTCATACCCCACCGTTTCCCATTCCAGAATGTTCTCAGGAAGAACTCTAACATTACCAGTGTTATATGAGTATGGGCTTCTCCAGTAAGCATCAGAAAACACTGGGAAGAGGCTCTGAACTTGTGAAGTTAAGGAAATGGAAATGACTATTCATCCAATTCCATTTAGCAATATTATCTTGGACTATTTCCTTAACGTTGCTAACTCAGTTTCTTTATGTGTATAAAATTAAAGCTACATTAAATGACCCACTGGACTTGGGAATATAATTATTTTGAAAAATGACATTCAACTTCTGGCTTCCCAACACTCCCAGTTTTTCAAGAGCCCATTGACATAATTCAAGGTATTTAACATTCCGAGTATTTGTTCCCCAAAATGTAAGTGCTTCATATGTAATTTATAACATAATAGAAGAAAAGGCCACTGAATGATGATATGAACAACAATTCAGCTGAGGCCACCTGCAGAAAATGTCTGCTATTGCTCACATGCATTCATTCAACAAATATTGAATGAATGCTCATTGTGTGCTGGGCTCTGTTCTAGGCACTTGGGATACATCAATGAATCCAACAGTGCAGCTTACACTTTAGCAGAAGAGTCAGAACAAACAAACAAATAAAATAAAAGTGGTAACTTAAATACTAAGTTAGAAAGTGATGTGCTCTGGGGAAAAAACATAAGCGGGGATGGCAGAGGTATGTGGCTTGGGAGAGAGCAATTTTAAAAAAATATATATTTTATTGATTTTTTACAGAGAGGAAGGGAAAGGGGTAGAGAGTGAGAAGCATCGATGAGAGAGAAACATCGATTAGCCGCCTCCTGCACACCCCCTACTGGGGATGTGCCCGTAACCAAGGTACATGCCCTTGACCGGAACCCAACCTGAGACCTTTCAGTCTGTAAGCTGACGCTCTATCCACTGAGCCAAACCGGTCAGGGCAAGGAGAGAGCAATTTTAATAAGGTATCGAGATAGGCCTTGTCTGGAGTTTGGTAAAATTTTCTGGAAAATGGAGTTGTATGCTGGTTTCAGCTTTACTGATGACTAGCTATGTGCCTGTAGGCCAGGAATATAAATTCTTCGTGTCTTACTTACTCTTCAGGTAAATGGGTAAAGTCATAAGGCCTTTCCCACAATCCACCTCAGAAGGTTCATAGAGCTACAGGAAAAGCTCAGCAGGCATGGCTCAATGATTGAGCACTGACCTATGAACCAGGAGGTCACAGTTTAATTCCTGATCAGGTCATATGCCCATATTGTGGGCTCAATGCTCAATGTTGGGCATGCAGGGAGCAAGCTGATCAATGATTCTCTCATCATCATTGATGTTTCTATCTCTCCCTCTCCCTTCTTCTCTGAAATCAAATATATATATATATATATATATATATATATATATATATATATATATATATATATATGAAAAAGTGCTTTAGAAAACTTTTAAACTCACCATAAAATTGAAGGAATTAGCAATTGTTGGTCTTTCCCCTTCAGAGAGAAATAAATATACATCTCAATTTCTCACACTTCTGGCATGGCTTCCACATCATTCTTCCTTCAAGTCTTCTCTCTTATCTGCTGTTGGACCACTCCAGAGGGGTGTTAGATCTATCCTTTGAATAAAATTAAGAGAGTTTGCCAAGAAGAATCCTGGAAAACATAGACTATGATTCCTACCCTCAGTAAATAAATGGAAGTTTTTCATTTTCATAGCAACTGAACTGAGGAAAACATAAACATCCCCCAAAAACCTTGGTACTGTCCCAGTGCCTTGCTGACTAATGACTGTGTATGCCATGCGAGTCACGCACGTTTGGGGGAACCTATTGTAAACAACTTCACTGCGTATGTGATGACAAACACTGACGTTATGACTGCAGTCATCATGGTGGCACATTCTCACCTCTTTTGCATTCTTAGTGTAAACCAATAGTTTGTAAACTTTGAGACTATTTTACATTCACAAAACTTTGGAAGAAAAAATAATAAATTATTTCTTTAAGAACAACAATAGCTATAATCTCACCTCTTGTGCGTATGGGCTCTTTAATGTCTCCAAGTAGAGCAACTTGCTTCTGAACCTGGTTCCCTGCTCTTTCTAATCCACCTGCCAAGTCCCATTTTCATGCTTCCATCTATCTACACATTCTAACACTTCCAAGTCAGGTTGTCCTATAATATGTTATCAGGACACCCCATATGTTTCCTTTGAAGTCCTCATTTAAGTTAATTGCTACATGAATTCCTCACTGCCAGATCTAGGCTACACGGAGCAGAGGCATCATCATTAAAGCATAGCATAAGGCCTAGCACTTCATAGGCTGAAATGAATAAATGATTTATCATTACATAACCTTTACATTCGATATGACTACATCCCTCCCCCAAATCACTGCCAACTACTGATTTATGCATCCAGCTTCCATCAGTCTCACTTTATCTTATCCTTTCTAGAATGATGTGAAATACAAGAAAATCTAAGTGATTGATGAGATTATATACATAATTTTTTTAAGTTATGGTATAGCAGCATGATGAGCTAAATAAGAAATATCAATGTGAATTTGTGTAGACTTTTCTAGCTCTGTCACTACTATAAACAACTCCTGCAGTAGCTCTACTTTTTCCCTCCATCTACACTCTCCTGTGCTTCTCTAGTGTCCAGACTTTGGTCTCTAATGCATCCCTCTGCTATGAGAACAAGATCTCCTGGTTGCTTGGGAGGAGATTATGACTATGTTTTATGTCAGGAAAAAACCAGGAGGGTTGAGAACATCCTGTTGTTTCCAGGAAGCAAAGATGCTTCAAGAATGTCAACACCAGTGAGGCTTTCAAAGGCCCCCCAGAAACCAGAATGTGATTATTTGAGCTTTAAATAATAGTTTTATTGTGGTTAACTGGGATATATTGAAGCTGTAAAAGGCTGTAAGTTCATAGTGATACTCAAAGGATAAAAGGTAATAAAAAGGTTTGATAAAGGTAGTTATAATATAAAAAGATTAAATATAATAGAATATATCCTATATTTTAATAGGTAGAAGAGTATTAATATATAGGGACTTTATTTCTTCTACTAATGATATATGTTCTTATTCATTATAGAAATACTAGAGGCCTGGTGCATGAAAATTTGTGCACTTGAAGGGGTCCCTCAGTCCAGCCTGTGTCCTCTCGCAGTCCAGGACACCTTGGGAGATGTCCACCTGCTGGCTTAGTCCTGCTCCTTGGGGGATCAGGACTACACTGGCAGTCAGACATCCCTCTGGCAGCCTGGAAGCCCTCAGGAAATGTCTGACTGATGCCTTAGGCTCACTCCCCAGGGGATTAGGCCTAAGCCATCAGTCAGACATCCTTGGTGCTGCTGAGGAGGTTGGAGAGGCTCCTGCCACCTCCGCTGCGCGCACAGCCGTCAGCCCAGCTTGTGGCCGAGTGGAGCTCCCCTTGTGGGAGCACACTAACCACCAGGATTCAGCTCCTATGTTGAGCATCTGCCCCTTGGTGGTCAGTGTGCATTATAGCGACCGGTGGTTCTGCTGTTGGGGTCAATTTGCATATTACCTTTTTATTATATAGAATACTGATTTCTATGTAGATACCACAGTGAACACAGGAAAGAACAGTGAGTGAGCTGAGTGATCCTGGGAAAACCAGCTACTGTACCCATACCAGGAAGGACTAAAGGTCACACACAATAATTGTGGGAAGATGAGCTCAACAGTTAATCAGCACCTGTGGTTAGACACAATTACCAACTAAATGAGGATTTAACTGTGTGTCCCAAAGGGATGGATTAGCTACATTTCTAAAGAGAAAAGATCATTATAGAGTCAATCCTTATCTCCTAGGAGAAAAAATTTCTAGATGGTCCTACTAATTCTGATGAAATTCTTTGAGGAATGCATGTGTTTTAAAAATGCCAACACACCAGGTCAACAAAATATAATATAAGCAATGGCTCAGGCACTATTGGCCATGGTAAATTTAAAGGTTAAATTATTTCTGGGGAAAATGCCAAATTTCAAAAGTTGAAATTTGTAAGAAAGATAAATATTTAAGGTCTCCTGATATAAAAGGTAAAATTTATGAAGTAATTGTAAAAAAACAAAACTACTCCATCTAGTGCTCCTATAAACAGGTCCAATATCTCAGCCAATATCAACTGTTGATGCTCAGCTCCTGCAAGAATCAAAATATTAAAACCCTAGGAAGCTATCAAAGGAAATATAACAGTGCCCTTGGAAAGCACAGGACCTAAGACAGACATAATTAAAGTAATAGTGTTGATGTTTTGTGGTTTAACCATAACTCTAGAAATACTTTTTAAATCATTGTATTTATATTCATTTTATCTATTTGAAGTCAAAAGAATCAGATATACTAGTTTGAAAATGCAGTTTAAATTACTTCAATAAATTTAATTAGTTTGCAATCATTTAAATATTTGGAAAAATTAGACCTTAAATTGTATATGTTTACAATGTAATCATTTGTTGTTGGTGATGTTCCTACCCTTGTTCAGAAGTCTCTGGGAAAAAGAGTCTATCAATAAGAATTTAAAATATGTAGAAAGTTTCCAGCCTCAGGCCTCAATTGATTCTCTACTAAGCTATAGGTATTCACTATATGTTTCTGCCATGTACTTAGAAGGTTTCTCCTCAATCCTATGTTCCAAGAACATTCCTCTCAAGCAGGGGGTCAATCAAATCTTTCTGTAAAGAACCAGGTAGTAAATATTTTAGGCTTTGTGGACCAAGAAGCAAAATCAAGGATATGATTATATATACACTTCTATATCAAGAGAGAAAATAAATTTCCACAAATGTTTTCACAAAACTCAAAACAATGAGTATAATTATTTTTTGTAATAAAAGCCTACATAGAAAAACAAATCAAGTTACTGTGGGCCAGGTAACATTTTGCTTAACTGGGTTTCAAAATTAGTGCTCCTCATCAAAACCAATTATAAATGTTCAGCTGTTAATGTTCATCCTTATGGTGTTTTATACATTTCAACTTTGAAAAAGTCTTCTCACACAGACAATTACTGGCAAATATGGGAACCATTCCACAAGCATATTATTTTAGTTGAGCATAATCATTATTTGGAAAGCATTTATAGAATTATATTAGATTCTTTTCTTGATATTTGCCTTTTTAAACACATCATTATGTTAATCACCTCCAATGTAAGGTAAGTGGAAAGTAATTGAATTGCACCATCAAATGGATTTTTAAATTTGGAAATCTCCTGGAACTAGTCTAAGCTTAGAAAACATGTCCACTGCAAGTCTGGAGTGGAGACCTGGATTCTTGCTTTAACATTTGAAAGCAGGGGAAGTGTTTGACATTACTTAAGGTTCAAGGTGCCCACTCTCATGAGAGAACTGATAGAAACTCCTGGCTTCCAGCAGACCCGATGGCCTGCCCAAGAGGGTCTTAGCCTGGCCAAGGACAGGGAAATAGTCTGGGCACACATCCTCCACCTGCCTTAGTAGGGTCCGTGCTGCTAAAAAGCTGATCTGGGAGCTCAACTTGGCTCCTCCTGTGGGCAAACAAGCCCAGTGAAAGCAGCCGCAAGTTGCGGGTCACATAACACTTTAAAAAGGATGCTGACAGCCATGCTTGGACAGCTTCTGACATTGGCTGGCACAAAACACTTCCTGGGAAGCCTGAAATCAGCATATAAAATGGTTAGCCTCGGATGGCATAAGAGCAGGACCCAAAGGGAAATCCTAGCAGACACTAAAATCTGCTGTGACAAACTTCACTGCAGAACATACATTCTTCTCAAGTACACATAGAGCATTCTCAAAGATAAACCACATGTTAGGACATAAAACAAGTCTACATCAAGCATCTTCTTAGATCACGATGTCTTGAAGATAGAAATCAACTATAATTTAAAAAATCAAAAACATTCAAACACATGGAGGCAAAATAGTTTCTTATTAAACAATGAGTGAGTTACCAATGAGATGAAGAAAGAAATAAAACACTCCCTAGAAACAAATGAAAATGAGCTCACAACAATGCACAGTGAAAGAAGTCCTGAGAGGGAAGTTCACAGCTTTATAGGCCTACCATAAGCATCAAGAAAAAGCCCAATTAAACTATCTAACCCTACAACTAAAATAATTAGAAAGAAAACAACATAAAAAAACACAGAGGAAGTAGAAGAAAGGAAATAATAAAGATCAGAGCAGAAATAAAGATTAAAAAAAACAAAAGACCAATGAAACCAAGAGCTGGTTCTGTTATGAGGCTAACCCGCAAGAGACAACCACCGGAGCCAAAGGGTAGAATTCAGGAGCCTTTATTTGCTGGCCAGCGACTGCAGCCCGTCCTCCTCATGGGGAGCCTCGGAACTGCAGTCCCCACCAGGTATTCAGCAAGCCTTTTATTTTCACAAATCACAAAGCGCCCTTGCTGGCTGTTTCTTAGAGTTGGCAGGGTGAACAATTCAAACATTACAAAACAAAGAAACTGGTACCAAGAAAGGGGAGTGAGAGTTATGCCTGGCTGGAGCTTGTCCGACTATACCCTTGATTTCTGCAAGTTCAGTTTTAAGCAATTAGCAGTTACAGTTACTTCTTTGATTTTTAATCTATCTTAGCCTTTGTTTTCTAAGTTTTCTATTCTAGCACAGTTCTTTGAAAAGATAAACAAGACTAATGAACCTTTAGCCAGACTCATCAAGAAACAAAAAGAGAGGACTCAAATAAATGAAATCAGAAAAGAAAGAAGCACAGTAACAACTGACACCACAGAAATATAAAGGATTATAAGAAAAATGATAAGCATCTATTTGCCAACAAAGTGGACAACCTGGGCAAAATGGACAAATTCCTAGAAATAAGTAATTTTCTAAAACTCAATCAGTAGGAATCAGAAAACCTGAATAAGCCAATAAGAACTAATAAAATTGAAGAAGTAATGATAATAAACAAAACAAACAAACAAAAAACCTCCCAACAAACAAAATCCTTGGACAGGATGGATTTACAGGCAACTTTTACCAAACATTCAAAAAAGAACTAACTCTTGTCCTCCTCAAACTATTACAAAAAATTCAAGAAGACTTGAATTTGAGAAGACCTTTAAGTTCTTTTAACAAGGCTAGCATTATCCTAATTTCAAAACCAGATAGAGACATTACAAAGAAAGAAAATTACAAGCCAATATTCCTGAAGAACAAAGATGCTAAAATAATCTACAAAAGATTACCAAATCAGATCCAACAATACATCAAAAAGATTATACATCATGATCAAGTGGAATTTATTCCAGGTATGCAAGCTGATATAATATTCACAAATCAATAAGTGTGATTCATCATATAAACAAAATGAAGGATGAAAATCACATGATCATATAAATAGATGCAGAAAAAACATTTGACAAAACCCAACACCCATTTTTTATAAAAACTCTCAGTAAAGTGGAAATAGAGGGAATATACTCAACATAACAAAGGCCATATATAAGAAACCCACCGTCAACATCATACTCAATGGGCAAAGACTAAAAGTGTTGCCCTGAAAAACAAAAACAAGACTGGGTTGTCGACATTCACTACTTTTATTCAACATAGAAATCTTACCCACAGGGATCAGACAAGGAGGAAAGATAAAAGGCATCCAAAATGAAAAGGAGGAAGTAAAATATACCCTAAAAGTCCTGAAACACCAAACTGAAAGAATATATGCAGCCCTATATTCATAGCAGCATTATTTACAATAGCCAAAATCTGGAATAGCACAAGTGCCTATCAGTAGATGGGTACCATAAAAAACCTATGGTACATTTACACAATGGAATACTATGCAGCAGTAAAAAAGAAGGCTCTCTTATCCTGAGACTGTGTGGATGGACCTGGGGATTACTATGCTAAGAAAAATAAGCCAGTCAGAGGAAGACAAATATCACATGATCTCACTTATATGTGGAATCTAATGAGCAAAATAAACTAATGAAAAATAGGTCCAGGGACATGGAAGCAGGGAACAAACTATTGGTCTCAGAGAGAACAGTGGAAAGGGGGCTAGAAAGAGATTAACCAAAGAACATATATGCATATATGCATAGCTATGGACACAGAAAATAATAAAGGCCTGGAATAGGGCAGGAGGCAGACGTGAGGGGGGGGGGCAAAGGAGAAGGAAATGGGGGACATCTGCAATATCCTTAACAATAAAAATAAATTTAAAAAAGATTCAAGCAACATTGATTGCTATCAACATGACTACTACAGATTAAGATTTGCATATCATTGATATTTTGTCTTGCAATTTTAGGTTCAATTCATTAGGAAACATTATGTCTGCCTCAAAAGCTAATTTCCTAAGCCATTCAGTGTTCCATTATAGTTGAGGCTGGTTCTTCTCATTGAGAAAAAAATTCAATATTAGGTAAGATTTTTAAAAATCCGCAATGAAGTTTTGCTACCGCCAAGCCTAGGGGGAAGATTCCTGACAAAACTTGACAGAACTCATGGTTAAGTCCGCAAGAGCAAATGAAGCTCGCCATTCACGCTACTGTTTGAGTAACACATGGTTCAGTCTAATATTTTCTGCAAAGCACCTGCTAATGAATAAACCTTAAATGTTACATTTTCATAAGCTTTGTAAATGTGTGAAGTAAGCTTTTTTCCTGCTTCACACGTTTTTATAGCTGTAAGTTTAATACATCTTAGCACAAAGAAGTTGTAGTATTTCCCCTTTAGTTATAATACAGACTATTCATAGAGACTGATGCTTTTTTCACTTCAAAGTCAGCATTGACTTTTAGAATAAAAAAACAACTTAGGAGGAGACAGCAAGATGGCGGCATAAGGTTAACACCGTAAATGCAGCCGTGAACAACTATTTCAGAAGAACCACAAAAAGAACACACGGACACCACTCACACCCATGGGAAGGCTGGCTGAGTAAAAATCCTATAAATAGAAAGAGTCTGAGATTCAGAGGAGGTGCGGAAGCAAAGTACAAAGGTACGGAGGCGGGCTGGCGCCGGAGGACGTGGTTCTTTTCCAAAACGGAGAGAGCCATAAGTTCCCAGCGGCTCTGAACTCCAGTTCCAGGCGAGTTTCTGAGGACCCAGACACCCGGAGAAGGGGGACTGACTGGCACCGGGAGGAAATCCAAAGCGGGTTTCTCTCACTGTTGCTTGTAGCAATTACCATGGGACACAGAGACCCCGTGTCTCTTATTGCAGGGCTGAGAAGCGCCATAACTATTTGCTCCACCCTGCCCTGCAAACTCCCTGAGGCCCCGCCCCTCCCAAGCTGCATCAGAGGCTTTTGCATATAAAAGGTTGAGTAGCCTAAGGCAAAGGCTAAATCAACACTTCCTTAAAGATACAGGAGCCAGCCTCACCCAGTGGCCAGAGTAGGACCATCCTAAACAAAACTCAGATCCACAAGGAACACACTCGGGGCAGATGCAGTGAGCACAAAAGCCTCACTAAAACAACTCTAGCCCCATAAGGGTGTCTCCAGCACAGAAGTTCTCCCACTGTAGACACAGCTGACTCTCATAACCAAGTGGCTTAGAGGTTAATTCCTCGCAGTGATCGCCTAACTCAGAAAGGGAAGCAGCCAAAATGCGGAGACAAAGAAACAGATCACAAATGACAGAGATGGAGGAAAGAAAACGACAGGATATAGAGTTCAAAACCATGGTTATTAGGTTTTTCAAGAAATTTCTAGAGACTGCCGATAAATTTAGTGAGACCGCCGATAAATTTAGTGAGATCCTCAATAAATCTAATGAGACCCTCAAGAATATGATAAAGGACCAACTAGAAATTAAGCATACACTGACTGAAATAAAGAATAATATACAGAGATCTAAGAGCAGATGAGAGGAGCGCAAGAAGCAAGTCAAAGATATGAAATATGAAGAAGCAAAACCCACCCAGCGGGACAAGCAAAAAGAAAAAAGAAAAGAAGAAAAAAGAAAAAGGATCAAAAAGTATGAAGATAGTGTAAGGAGTCTCTGGGACAACTTCAAGCGCACAAACATCAGAATTATAGGGGTGCCAGAAGAAGAGAAAGAG
>PVJC01052489.1:0-11136 GCA_004026665.1 Murina feae
ATGCCTAAGGCTGATGCATTTAATTTTCTGGGGGGTTTCACTGCTGTGTCCTCAATACAGTAGAGGTGGCTCCTTGCAGCTAGGAGGGAATTTATCTGAAAAGTGAAGGGAACTCTTAAGGTTACCTAAGAAGCATTTTGCAGTCAGAGCTAAATGGAACGCTGCCTTTTCCTCTCCACCACATGTGGCTGATGCAAACACTTGCTTTCCTAGGAATTTGAGCCTGAGTACTCACCTGCCAGTTCTAATGGAGTCAGAAAGACGCGCAACCAAATCAGGGTGACCTACTTCTGTTACCACGGCACCCAGCATAAACGTCCATTTCAAAGTAACTCCTTGAAATATCAGATCGAACAACAACCAAAAAAGTCCATTAGTCCTTTTAAGGTCTCTTTAGTCAAGGTGTTGGCTACAAGAAAAGATCAAAGGATAATTTAATCAGGACTCTTCCCCAGTAGAAATTAGGTTGAGATTTGAAAAGCGATCAGCAGCCTTACCGTGACCACCATTTTCTCCAGCTTGATTGGAATCAAGATGAGTCTCCTAGGTAATTTAGCACAAGTCTTTTTTCATCTCATAAAGGTAGGAATTAAAACCTCAGATGAACAGACCACCTTCAAAAGAAGCTTTTGTCCTCCCTCTGTTGTGAAAAGGTTTGCTTTGATGGCTCTGGGGATACAATCAGAAATTATACTTTATGTGGAGCATTATCTGTTTTAACCTCACAAAGTGTACTGACAAAGCTCTTCAAAAAGCCCACGTATGTGTGGTGTTAAATGGATAGGGGAAAAGCACTCAAAAATCTTTCTATCATGGAAATAAAACTCCAAGGATGCAGGGATGGCCTGTCCATTTGGGGGTAAAATAATCAATATTCACTTAAAGGCAAAAAACAAGATAAAATTAAAGGCTCCTGTTATCTTGAGGTGAGAAGCGGAGCACAGAAGGGGCAGAGGGAGCTGGTGTGGAAAGAGTGGAGAGGGGCTGGATGCAGACAAGAGGACTTTAAAGGTGGCCATTGATGTGACACCAAATTGCCCGTCTCCTGTCCTCAATAGCAAGCTCCTTGAAGTAGGAAAGTTTGCCTTCATTGTCTCTCCAGACTAATAAATTTGGAGATAGAACCAACATTTTATCACACAAAAAGGCCCATGGGGAATGTTGGACTGGGCTAGATGGATGGATGGATAGGTAGGTGGTTGTGTAGAAAGACTAATTGTTGGATGGTTAGATAGATGGCTGGCTGGCTGCTAATTCACTGGCCTTCGGTACAATTCTGTCAGACCAATCTCAACCTTTAAAGAGAATTTAGTGATACGTCTTTGAATAGGATGCTAGTGCCTAAGAGATAGTCCCCTTCCTCAAATGGGTCTCTAGATTCCCATGACTCATGATTTCAGTGATAGAGTTCTACTAGTGAAGGTATATTATTCACCAATGATCTTGAGAGAAAACCTTATTTGTGGTTAGGTATACAACTGGCTGGTTGTGTGTGTGTACCTGAGAGCAGGGTGTATGGAGAACCAGCTTCTGTGGAACCTTGCACTGGGCCATGCATGTGGTGGCTGTGTTTCCTAGGCTACTTCCTTTAATCCTTAGGACTGTCAACTGAGATTGACGCCATCCAGCCCCTTGTGTAGATGAGGAACCTGAAGCACTTGCTTGAGATCACAGCAGGTCAGGGGCAGGAATGATTCTCTCCCTGACCCAAATTGGAACCTTCAAAGTCTACAGTAATGAGCCAGCCCTCCAAATTCTGGGTTTCTGTGTAATTATTTGAGCAAAATTTTGCACCTCAGCCCTAAACATCCACTGTCCTCGCATCGTTCCTCTGTGAGGCAAAGGCTCCAGGGATTTCTTGCAATCTGCTTGCTGATGTCAGCCTAGCAGTAGGCCCTTGATGACTCAGTTTCCTCTGTAGGGAGACATAGCTAGGAGACCTTCGATGGAGAGGCACTAGAAACGTAGTGAAAAAGTAATCGTATGTTTCAAGTAGACTAATTCCCTTTATCATAGAGGTCAAGAAGACCGGGCCTTGAAGTTGCTTCGCTGTGGGTTCAGTTTCAACCAACCCCAAGCTGTCTGTGAACTGGAGTTCCCTTAAGTACAGAATGGGCTAAGCAGGCCTCAGGAGTATGCTGTGAGAGGATTTGCTTGTATATATAGGAAGCATTTAGTCCAGATCCTTCCAAGCATACTGTAAGGGGAATAAAGGACAATTATTTTACCCTATGTCTCAAGGCAAGGAGAGCTTTTTTTTTTTTTTTTTTTTACGGTAACTGGATGTTCTTGGCACTCCTCTAACAAACCTACATGTGATTATTTCTCCTTGAGTGGATAAAAATTAACTGCGGTAATTATCTTTGCTTCTATAGAACTTGAGAAAAAACAAACAAACAGTTCACTCTGTAAACCACAGAAGAAAAGTGGGCCCCCCCCCCCCCCCCCCCCCAGATTTCTCACTGTTTGTTTCTATACCTCAGTCGAGATCTCCTATTCAAAGCATAATGAGCCTTGCGTTTGCTCCCGCGACCGGGCCCCTCACAAAGCTGGGCGGGAGGCCTGCACATGAGGGGAGCTGAGCCAGAGCCTCTGGGAAAGGTTGCCAAACACCGATGTTTGACTAATGGGTAATGTCTGGGGAGTTGGCACCAGGAGAAAGGAAAGTGGAGAGGCTGGTGGATTTTGAGGAAGGAAGACAGACTTGAAGCCAAGCATCAAGATCCTGGAGAAAAGGCCTGGCCAACATGGAGACCAAGGAAGTTTGTCAAACAGTTTTGAAATGGTCAATTAAACCCCTGAAGGACACCGTGCCGGGTGTCCAGCATTAATTAGCTCTAGCCCAGTTGGACTGTGGTAGGGCTGCGGCAGGAGTGTGAGCAGAGTCTCAGGTGCGCCCTCTGGAGGCCAGACAACTCCATGCACCATCGGCCTGAACCCCCGTCCCCCACTTCCCCCTCTACAGCATTTTAGAGGCACTGAGCTGGGCCTGTGGGTCAGGAGCAATTCCAACACCTGCCACACACTGTGTCTGGAACCAGTCCTTTTCTATGTTGAGCTGAGGTAACTCGCCCACCCAGATGTGTCCCTCTTTCGAGCTTAGTTTTATCTAGAGAAGGAATGGGGGAGGGCTTGCTTTCTACCATGTGACTCAATCTGGTCACCTCAGTCCATCAGATGAGATCCAGTAATCTGGAAGCTCAAAGCAGCCTCTTTCCCTCTCCTCCTCCTGGGAGCCCTGAGGGACAGTGCTCACCTCATGTGTAGGAGCCCTCATATTTCAGCCAGGGAAGCTGGGCCTGAGCCGCTCTTCACAGAGCGGGCCCACTCCTGTGGCTGCAAGCCTCCAGCAGGCCACGCTGCAGGCAATAGCCTGCCCGGTCCACCTTCAAAAGTGGCCGGCCAACTTTTAACAGGCAGCCTTTTTTCTTAAAATAGAAACATAAAGACCCACCTTACTGGGAACTGCTGTATAAATCTGATGCAGTCTTTTCAATCTAGAATTTTCTACCCTTCACATTCTTCAGCCATGACATTCTCATTTTTTCTTGGTCAGTGTGGCCTTTCTGAAAAAAAGAAAAAAGAAAAGCAACTATGTTTCTCTGACTCTCCTGCTGAAAATTGTTCAATAGGACAACGAGATGAGGAGTAATTGGAATATTATTCACAGCTGTTTGGAGGGTGAATGGTTAAAACAGATTTAGAAAACAATTAGCATTATTTGGTAAAGTGATAACCTAGCCTGTTTGTCTATCTTCCTTTGTGTGTGTGTGTGTGTGCGTGATATAGATATATATAGATACATGCACTGAGTGGCCAGATTATTATGACCACCTGACATTTGTAGGCAAATTAGCTATAATTTCACACTGAAGTTGCTAGAAGCTCAGACCATTATAAATAGGGAAGCAGGTTGTTTATCAAGACAGTAGAAGTGATTTTTTCTGAAGATATGGGTAAACAATGTGACTTAACAGCCTTTGAACATTATATATATATATATATATATATATATATATATATATATATATATATATATATATTCTTCCTAGAAAAATGTATAAGAATGTTGCTAGCAATACTATTCAAAATAGCAAAATGCTGGAAACAATTCAGATTTCAACAGCAGTAGAATACATAAATTAAAACCAAATACTGAAAAACTACACATTAATGCAAATGTGTAGTAGAGAATATGGATGAATCTTAGGTTTCATCCTAACATAGGATTAAAAAATATGAATGTTTTCATTTATATAAATTTCAAAACATGCCAAACAAAACAACCTTTTCTTTATGGATGGAAATATGCTGAAATTCAAAAGGGAACCAAGGAAATGATAAACACAACATTCAGAATAGGGTTCCCTCTTAAGGATGAGGAAGGGAATGGGGAGGAGAGGGCACCCAGGAGACCTCGGTGGAAAACAGGGTGTACTTTGCCTTCAAAATACGTACTGGAATTTTGGGAGGTGATAGAACTACTCTGTATCTTGAACTCGGTGGTATTTACATGACTCCATTTTTCAAAGTTCATAGAATTATATACCATACAGGTTGAGTTTGTTATATGTAGATGATAGCTCATATGGGTGGGGGGGGGGGAACTTGTTAAAATTATAGGGTAGGCTCACATGTGTGTTTATTATATTGTGATTCTTTATACCTTATATATACTTTGTATTTTTCATAACTACCCAATAAAGCAATTTGTAAAACCCCTCAATGGGTTACCATTTTCCTCAGGTTAGTGTCAGACTGTTAATATGACCAGTAGTCCCTTTATTTTCTTGGCTCCTGCTCGCCTCTCCTGCCTTTCAGACCTCCCCCCCTTGGGCTAAGCCCTGGACCCTGGCTGCCTCTCATTGTCCTGTCACAGTGCTGACCTGGCTGAATTGTAATAATCTGTGGACTGCTCTGTCTCTCGCTTGATGAAAGTTGCCTAAGTGTTATCTTCTATCCATCAACCCCCAGTGCTAGCACATTCTATGGTACTTGATAGGAGTTTAGCAGAGATCTGTGCAATTTGTTGAGGTACAGGCATCCCCTTTGATTCTGAAGGAGGAAAAGTTCTGGGAAGGTATGAGTGGGGGGTGAAAAGTATATGTGGTGATATTTACTTCCAACTTTCCAATCCTACCATTCATATGGTGCATGTGTTCCCTGTTGCTGGGATAACATGTGACCACAAATTTAGTAACTGAAAACACTTAGTGGTTTATTATCTTTTAATTCAGGAATGCGGAAGCCTGAACGGGGTCTCACTGAGCTAAAAGCAAGGTGCCCGCGGGGCTGCGTCCCTTCCTTGGGGCTCTAGGAGAGAATGTTTCCTTACCTTTTCCAGCTCCTCAAGGCTGCCTGTGTTGCTTGGCGTGCGGCCCTTTCCCATCTTCAAAGCCAGCGTTGTCTGGATATGTCTTTGTCACATTGCATCTCTTGGATTTGAACTCTGCTACTCCCTCTTCCACATTCAAAGAACTCTTATGCGTACCTTGGTCCATCTGGATTAGCACAGATAATATCCTTGCTGTATTAATATTAATATTAATACCCCAGAATATTAATTAGGCTGGGGATTAGGCTGTGACATCTAGGGGGAAGGTTCATTATTCTGCCTTCCACGTATAGTAAGGAACTAATGAGATCACCCCCTGACATTGAAGAGAGTGGCAGCGTGGAGCAGATGCTCTGTCTGGGGTCAGGCTCTCACTGGACTTACATCTCACGCTGTGTGCCACGGAAGCTAACCCTGAGCTGAGAGAAGATGGAGGTGCATAGAGTATTTTGGTTTTCTCTTTTAGATAATCGCTGGAAACACTGGTGGGAAGCAGTGGGTTCTAGGGAAGGGTAAATAGCAATAAAGAGGGTGTTAGCAAGGTAGTTACCCTGCATGCAGGTGGGCCCTAAACCGGGAGCCATGAAAGGCTGTGGGAAGTCTGAGCCTCAGGGTGTTTTGTTTTTTTTTTTCCCCAAGAAGCATTAATTTTTTATTGAGGTGTGGCCCTTAGGGAACTTCATTCCCGGTCCCTGTGGACCACTTGCACTCCAGGGCCAAAGAAAGCCCTCAGGCAAAGAGCTGCAAGTGTTGGCAGTTGGAAGTCAGGCCAGAACACACTGCGAAGGTCAAGGCCAAGGGATACATACATATGTATGTGAAGCACCAACAACGTCTGTTACACTTGCATTGGAATTTGGAAACCTGAATGTAATAGAACAGTAATTTGCAACCAGGATGCCACAAAAAAATCTTTAAAACATTCCGTCTCTAACTATTTAGTCAGGGGCACTGACCTCTTTTCCCTTAGCTTGTCAAAAAAATGACAGCAGCCAATACAACAATAGCTGTCAGGTGTGAATGAATCAAAATTATGCCCTTTTTTTTGTATCAGATCGGCAAAAAAATATTTTTGGTGTGTGGCAGAATCTTAGTAAGTAGTTTATGTGCCATGTGATGAAAATCGCTGAAATAGAATCATGGTGCTAAGTAACTATGCGGGGTCCTTTAAGAGAATAGTTCAGGATCTTTCCAACTTGTTTCTGGAGGATTTTGTAGAGGAGACCCCTGGTTCCTTGCAGGAAAGTGCCTAGCCAAGCCCTCCTTCATCCAGGGACACTCACTTTTCTCTCTTCTATGCTGATAGATTTTATCTGAGAAAAAGAAAAGATACAGCCCGACTTATGTGGTTCCGTGACCTATGATCCAGCAGGTCACGGTTCTATTCCTGGTCAGGGCATATGCCCAGGTTATAGTCTCAATCCCCAGTAGGGGGCGTGCAGGAGGCAACCAATCAATGATTCTCATTATTGATGTTTCTATCTCTTTTCCTCTCCCTTCCTCTCTGAAATCAATAAGAATATATCAAAAAAAGAAAAGATACACTTAAAGGGGTGAAGGGAGGTAGAAAGAGAGAAAAAGCACTTTCTTGGTCTAGAAGTTATAAAAATTGTGTGTCAGGAATCGTTCCCGCCAGGTGGGAATTTGAGGGAGGCAAATAAGAACTCACTTTAATTTCCCTCGGGGTCTTTGCTGAAGGGACAAGCGCAGAAATCTGGATTTGGTTTTGTTGGTAAAAATAATCTTTCCAGCCCCAAAATGTGAAAAGCTCCATCATTTAGAATCTTTGGGCTTCATTTCAGCACAAGCTGGGAGGGAGGAGTTGGGAAGGGGAGATTTGGAGCTGTTTCGTTTCAATAAAATGTTTAAGGCTGAAATAATAGTCCTGTATAGCTTTTTGACATAATTTATGCTACTTTGTGTCAATTTGCCTGAAGAGCGTAATGTTGTGGGGTTTTGGAGCTGCAAAGGCTCTCACCAAGTCGCGGATTATAATTTACGTGTATAAAGTCTACATATTCCGTAATTATGGTGTGCTATGAATTAGTAGAGTAATATTGAATATCTCCAAACCCCTTATTATGGCTTCTCACTTGAAATATGTCTTCAATATACATTTATTCAGCAGTGCTTAAACATGGCAAGTCATAAACACATGCTTTTTAAATCATGTGACTGCATTTTCTTCCTGCTTAAATGTAAGATCAGGTGTTATTAACCGTGAGGAGGGGGCGGAGGGTGTTGAAACATGAGAGCAGCTGTTAGAAAACAAATAGCATTTTTTTATTTTAGAAGAAACCTCTCCTATTTATGATACTGTTTTTCCCCAAAGCAAAAGAGGAAACAGTACTTGGAGAATTTAGGTGGTTTCTCTGGAGCCAATTTATTTTCTTTTTGAAGCCTGTTGCCTCCCAAGAGCAATATTCTGTTTGAAACCTGCCATATATTACGTGAGTGTGCTCGACCAGCTGATCTGGTTAGCAAATGCTCTCTGGCGAGGATCCAGTGTAGAAGCGTTGAAGATGCAGCTCTCAGATAATTGAGAACCTGGTCCAAATGGCTGGAGCCTTGAAGAGGCATCCTCTAACGGTTTCTAAGTGAGAATTTAGCTTCATTCTTTGTGGAGAGTAGCCCAGGCACTGAGCCACAAGATGACGGGATTCCTCCCAGCGAATGCAATTAAGTAATTGGGAAAGAGAGGCATTGCTCTTCAGACACTTGAAGCTCATTTTAGAGGCTGGCCTCTCCATGTCTATCGCTCCTGAACCTCCTTGAGTCCTATGCTTGCAATTTTAGTGCGCTGCCACCAGGTGGCAGGCAGTGCCGAGGCCATGCCAGATGTCCTATTGTATGCAGCTAGGGCTGAGTTGAAAAGCATTGAGGATTCAAAAGAGAATCCTTTCTTCTTCTTCTTCTTTTTAAAAATAATTATTTATTATTGAGAATTCTGCATATGTCCCCTTTGCCCCCATTGACTTCCTCCAATCCCCCTGCCCTCCCACGCCCCAGGCCTTTAGCACCTATTATCAGTGTCCATGGGTCATGCATACGCATACAAGGTATTTGGTTGATTACCTCTTCCCCGTCTTCCCTCTGAGATTTCCCACTCAGTTCTTTTACAGAGCGGAAGGGAGAAGGATAGAGAGTTAAAAATATCGATGAGAGAGAAACATCAATCAGCTGCCTCCTGTACATCTCCCACTGGGGATGTGCTCGCAACTAAGGTACATGCCCTTGACTGGAATTGAACTTGGTACCTTTTAGTCCACAGGCTGATGCTCTATCCACTGAGCCAAACTGGTCAGGGCCCCACTCAGTTCTTTATGAAAGAATAACACTTCCTAAAAATACTACAGAGGCCTCCTCTACTTAAAAAACAATGGATTCATTGTAAAGGCCATGTCAGTGTATACTAACAGAAATTATTGAAAAGGATTATAATGTGGTTTTATAGGGGGAATATTATTGTGTTTATGGAAACATAATATGCTCTATATAACAAGATGTAACAAGTTCTGGATATATGGTGATGTTTTACTAATCTTGAATAAGAAATCTCAGAAATAACATAAATATATTGGTATCGGGAAATAATATAGAAAGGTTATAATAGTACTAAAGTAAGTAAATCTAAAACATTACAGAAGTGAAGCTAAAACATTAAGATAATGGGTCACACTTCATATCTAAAGAATTGCCAGCATGTGGTTTGTTATTTCACAAGAGGATAGAATTGTTTATAATTTTACATCTTGGGCTTTTGGTTTCCATGGGCAGTACAAGCTCATGAAATGCAGGATAAGTTTGGAAATGTTTTATTGGTGGGAAAGGAGGGGGTAGATTGCATTTTATATGCCAGCAAATAAAGTACATACATACTTTGCAAATGATACTAGTATATCTAAGTTTCTACTTTGTTTCTTTGATCTGCTCAATTATTGGCAGAAAACATAAAGTGATCTGATAGAAGGAGCAAAAAGTAACTCATAGGTCTCTAAGTACACAGTCCTAAATGAATGAAGAAAACCGGCTATAAAGTTTAAGGTAAAGCAGGGACCATCTGTAATAAAAAGTTATTAAGTTATATAATTGAGAGCATGTTTTAAAGAAAACTGAACTCCTGGGAAAAATCAAATGTCTTACTTTCTAACTCCAACACTTCTGAATTCATCTTATATTAGCCCCTGGCTTTCTCTCTTGCGGTAATGGCATTGACTCCCGCTGAATCTCTTTTGGGGTTTCTCAAAATTCCTTCCTCATCCTCTCCATGTATCCTGACTTAAGAAATTCTTTTTCCATGTACCCCTTGAAGAAACCCCCAGATGATGTTTCAGTCAACTCAACTCTAACTGCTTATAGTTTTAAGGGTTCGATTTATTCTTTCGCGACCCATAAATGGAAAGTCTGAGAATTATAGACTTTGAAGTCAATCATTGAGTTGGAAACCCATCCTCACCATTTCTTGGCCATGAAACCTTGAGCAAATAACCAAGAACATTTGTAATTTTAAGTAATAATGGTACCTACCTCAAAGGTAAAGAAGGTTGGATGGGAACTTAGGTGCAGTGCTTAGATTCTGTGTACTTGAAACTTGGTAACTCAATAAATGTCAGTTATTTTTATTACTATTACTAGGGGCCCGGTGCACGAAAATTTGTGCACTCAGGCGGGTCCCTCAGGCTGACCTGTGCTCTTTTGAAGTCTGAGATCCCTCGGGGGATGTCCACCTGCTGGTGTGCCTGGCCAGCCTGGGTGAGGGGCTGATGGCTGTTTTCAGGCTGGCCAAGCCCCCCAGTGGGGACCCTCACCCCATGGGGGTATGGCCAGCCTGGGTGAGGGGTTGAGGGCCATTTTCAGGCTGCCCACAGTCTCTTCGGGGTTCAGGTCCCTACTGGGGTGCCTGGCCAGCCTGGGTTAGGGGTTGAGGGCCGTTTTCAGGCTGCCCACAGCTCCCATTGACCCAACATCCCAACAAGGCTGACTGGAATCAGGTTTCTGGGGTTTATTTATCTTATATAATTGAAACTTTGTTGCCTTGAGCCAAGGCCTAGGCAGGCAACGAAGCCTCCTATTTGCTTCAGCTCCATGGCTTCTATAATTGAAACATTGTTGCCTTGAACTGGCCTAGGCAGACAGTTTCTTCCATCGCTGGTTTAACAGAAGCCTCCTGTTTGCTCTAGCTCTGTGGCTGCCAGCCGCCATCTTGGCTGGATTAATTTGCATACAGCCGCTCTGATTGGCTGGCAGGTGTGGCTTGGCTGGTGGGTGTGGCTTCAGTGTAATGGAGTGCTGGTCAATTTGCATATTACTCTTTTATTGGATTAGATCATTACATATTATTATCATTATTGTTGTTGTTGTTAACTAGAAGCCTGGTACACAAAATTCATGCACTTGGAGGGATCCCTCAGCTCTGCCTGTGCCCCCTTTCATCTAGGAGCCCTCAGGGTATGTCCAGTGGGGGCTTCTGGCTGAGCGGTGCACCCCCTGTGGGAGCACACTGACCACCAGGGCAACAACATTGAGCATCTGCCCCTGGTGGTCAGTGCACAGAATAACTACTGATCATTCCGCTGTTCAGTCTATTTGCATATTAGCCTTTTATTATATAGGACTAGGGGCCCGGTGCACAAAAATTTGTGCACTCGGGGGTCCCTCAGCCCAGCCTGTACCCGCACAACCTGCCACCTGCCACCCACACATCTCACCCTACCCACCCCCCACACATCACCTGCCACCCGCTGATCGGCTTCCCACCCCCACACCACCCATCACCCCTCCGATCGCTCCCCACCCCCACA
>PVJC01052490.1:0-11134 GCA_004026665.1 Murina feae
GTCCCGGGAGGCTGCGCGGTGCGGGCGCCACGTTCCTTCGGGAGGAAGCGGAGGCCCCGGCCCGTGGTCTGTGCGCCTGTGGCTGTGGCCACCGCCTGGCGCGTGGTTTTCCTGCTGAAAACCGTTCCCGGGGCCGCCGTCCTCCCCGCGGGGCTGAGAGTCTGGGTCAGTGGGTTCCCGCCCTTGGCGCCCCTCCCCCCGCCCGGCGCTTTCCCCCAAAGAGCCCGGATGCTCCCGGCCTGGGGGTCTGCACCCCGCCTCCTAGGCGCACCCCCATTTACTAAGGGGTCTGCGCGCCAGGGGAGCACAGTGTCCATGGGGGGGCTCAGGGGGAGGACGCGGTGTCCCCTGAGGAGGTGACCTGCCCGCAGGGAGGGGCTTTGTGGGAGCGGTGACTGGGGGGGGGGGGGGCGGGGAAACAACAGATTATGGAGGAATGTCCCACTGGCATGTTACATCTGCCTCAAGGGCCTACCACAGTAATTAACTTTAGAGGATTAATAAGGGACCATATCTGGTAAATGGATGTGACATATTATACTCCCTTTGGATGCCTTAGAGAATTACATGTCTCTGTAGACACCTTTTCAAAAGTCTTATGGGCTACTGCATCTACAGGGGAATTGGCAAAACAGGTTACTAATCATCGCCTAAGCTGCTTTTGCCTTCATGGGAATTCCAAAAATTAAAACTGACAGTGGGCCCTGGCTGGTTTGGCTCAGTGGATGGCGCATTGGCCTGCGGGCTGAAGGGTCCTGGGTTCAGTTCCAGTCAAGGGCACATGCCCGGGTTGTGGGCTTGGTCCCCAGTGGGGGGGCCATGAGTGAGGCAGCTGATCAATGATTCTCATCATTGATGTTTCTCTCTCTCTCCCTTCCTCTCTGAAGTCAATGGCATTATATGTTTTGAGTGGGGGGAAAGACTAACAATGGACCCGCTTACACAGCTGCCATTTCCAGCCATTTTGTAAAAAGTGGAAAATTAAGCGCATTACAGGAATATCATATAATTCACAGGGATAGGGAATTATGGAGCACCAATACCAAAGGCTAAAATCTCAACTTGAAAAACAAACGGTGATCTCAACTTGAAAAACAAACGGTGGGTTATGGAGAAATCGCTATTAAGTAGACTACACACCAGGCCTTAATTATTTTAAATTTTTTCATTTAAAATTTAAATGATGCCGATGGCAAGACACCCATGGAAATACACTGGTGTCAGAGTAAGGCAAAGGAAAATGGCCTGGTTAAATGGAAAGATCCCGAGTCTGGTTTATGGAAGGGCCCCAATCGCCTCTTAATATTTGGTTGAGGGTATGCTTGTATATTTCCAGAAAACTTCTCCAAGCCCGTGTGGATTCCTGCAAGAAATATTAAACTTCAATATGACCAGGTTAATGAGGACCTTGCACCTGGAACCATGCCTTACAGCTGCAGACAATCGGCTACCCCCGCCACAGACAGCAGTAGCCCCAAGCAACCCACTGAAGATAAGGAGTGAGACCTGGGGCATGGCGAAAAAGACAGTCCAGAAACCTGAGCGAATTTGTGAGGAGACCTGAATCCTGAGAATGACTTTCTTGCCATGCTAGCAGTAATCAGCTGTACGGTAATACTACCAGGGGCAAATGGGGAAGTATTTTGAACTTACGTTCCTGACCCACCATAGGTAAGACCCTTTACGTGGGCTGATCCCCCACCACCTGATGTAGTCCCAATAATACCAAACACCTTGGTCACCCAGGAGGACCATGGGTGGGGCAAGGAAGTGTATGGGCAAAATATATTTATACGGATGTCGCCACCCAGCTTCCTTTTTGTGTGACACAGGATCAAACCACTGCTCCTTTGTGTGTAAAATTAAAAGAGAGGCTTCTGGCTCGCATGGACACCAAAGGAAGGGGGAAGCAAAAGCCCAAATACATCTACTATCAATACTTGCTCCAGGGAGAGGTGCAGAAAATGGAACTCTACTAAGACCCCCCACCCCTCCACTAAGCCATTATGTAAAAGTCTTATGAATGGCATCCCACCAAGTAAGAAATTAATTGGCAAGACTGTTAAGAGTGATTACCCCACCAACTTAATAACAGGTTTTTCTTTGTGGATTAGAGCCCCTACATGTCTGCATATAGTAACAATCACACCCTAAAATGGAAGGGGAAAGCATGCTATCTATATGTTTGTGAGGTTTGTGGCGCAGGAGGAAACTGAGTCAGAGAGTGAGGCAGATTGAAGGAAGGGAATTTATTCTACACTCCCAGGCCAAGAGGGAGTAAGGGGTGATTTTTATGCATCTGTTCAGTGAGGGTTGCAGAGTGCAAGTTCCCACCCGGGGTTCTTCACAGTTTCCAGGAGGGAATCTTATGCCGCCATCTGGCAGCTGACCTGTTAGGCATTTCAGGGAGGGCCCAGTATTTACGACACCATGTGCCTCTCAGAGGCATGTATCAGCCCCCATGGACCCCCCTCTGACCTAACATCCCGGCCTTTTGGTGATAGGTGCGCAGGGTCATTCTAGCTGCTTCCAACTGACCAAGGACGACAAGGGGGGGGGGTGGTGGTTTCAAAGGCTGGGGTCAGGCAAGGCAGGTTGGAGGTCAGAGGGTAGCCGAGTGTAGGGATGGAGCAGGAGCTGATTTACAGTCACCTGTGACATCTCTGCGATCCAGGAGCGGATGAACTTAAGGAGGCAGGGGACGAGAGAAAAAAGACACAGGTTAGAATTAGGGGCACTATCATGGGTTGGTCCCAGGTAGCTAAGGGGCTTTGGAACCAGCCGAAAAGAGAGTTGTCCTGGGAGTGTCTTGCACGTAGTTCTTCACTCAGCTCAGTCAGGGTCTGCGCATTTTGTCCCACTACTCCGGACTTGTTGATGTAGTAGCAGCATTCTTCCTGAAGGAATATGCAGGTCCCTCCTTTTTTTTACTGTCAAGAGATCTAAGGCGCGCCGATTCTGTAGGGCTACCTGGACTATTGATGTTACTTGCCACTGCAGGGAGGCTAAAGAGGTCGTTGTGGACTCCAGAGCTAACTGGAGTTGGTCATTGAAGTCCTGAGCAGTTACCAGACTGTTCCCAAGGCCCCCCCCCCCCCCCCAGTGAGGTTTACCTAGGCAGCAATACTCGCCCCTAACGTGTTAGGGAGGTGGCCCGGTGGGCGGGTGTAGCTTGCTCAGGGCTGGGAGGAGAAGGAGGAGGGGGAAGGCGACCAAGGCGACCTTAGTGGGGCCCAGCACCTCACATTTATACAAGTCACGCTTCTCCGGGGTCCTCTTGCACCTGGAGAGGTGGTGCCACAACGGATTGCCAAGCAGTTTGGCCGCGGTGGGGGTTGTAAGGATTATAGTGCGAGGTCCCGTCCACCTAAGCTCCAAGGCTTTTGGATGCAGGTTCTTAAGGAGGACCGAGTCACCAGGGTGAAGGGCTGGTCCTCGGGAGCCTTGGTCGGTCAGTTCTGGCTTGGGCAGAAATCTGTCTGCGTGTTCTCGGAGCAGCTGCCCGAGTAGGGACAGACATGGAAGATCAGCACCCAGGGGAGGACGATCATCAGTAGGTAGAAGGTGGTTGAGCAAGAAGAGTCTCCCGTATAGAGAAGCTCAAAAAGACTCAAGAAGGTGGGGCTCTTTGGTGTAGCCCGGATTCTGGTCAGAGCCATGGGCAGGAGGTCCGGCCAGGAGCTGTGAATTTTTAGAGTTCATTTAGATGGTCTTTAAGGAGTCCATTAATTCTCTCGATCTTACCAGATGAAGTCAGGATTGGAGAGAGGAGAATCTGAGAGTCCTGCCTGAGGCTGAGTGAGGGCCTTGACAACCTCCAGGCAGGAATGCATTACTGCAGGTAGGATGGAGGCAGCGAAAGGGAAGGAGAGTGGCCATGTTTAGGGCTGGGGACGGTCAGGGAGATGTCAGGATTTTCGAGGAACAGGAGGTGGAGTTCCTGCACGGGAGAGGGGCGAGGAGAGATAAGGATCGGTGGGACAGAAGATCCTGTAATCTGTGTGTGGAGGAGACCTGTTAAGGGTTGTTGGAGGCAGATTTTTTGAGCCTCCTTGGTGAGAAAGGCAGCTAAAGCCAAAGCCCGGAGGCAGGGTTGCCATCCCCGGACTGTGGGGTCAAGCTGTCTGGACAGGTAGGCTAGGGGGGTGAAGGTTGGCCCTAGGGGCTGGGTGAGGACCCCAATAGCCATCCCCTGTCTTTCATCAGTAAATAGTTGCAATGGCTTGGAGGTGTGGGGGGGAGGTGCGAATGCCAGGAGAGTATCCAGAGCTTAGAGAAAGCCTGACAAATGAGGGAGGGTGAGGAGACGGGGCCCATGGTATTTCCTTAGCAGCCTGGTATAGGGGGCTGGAGAAAATGCAGTGGGAGGAGGGTGCAGGTCCTGCAGCCTGTTCCCAGGTCTCCAGCTGCTTGGATTTTAAAACTGCCACATTTTTCCTAGAGATAATGATCTCAGTCAAGGAAGTTGTTCTTTGGGAAGGGTGAAGTTGGGAAGGAGGACCAGGTGAGAAGGTACTGAGATCAGAGCAGTTTTCAGAGCATGAAAGGGGTGAAAATGTCAGCCTTGGCATCTAAAGGCTAGGTGAGGAGGTCCCTTAGCCATTTTGACCGGAATCGAACCTGGGACCCTTGAGTTCGCAGGCTGACGCTCTATCCACTGAGCCAAACCGGTTAGGGTGGCAGTCACTTTTTCAGTTGCTACTTTGACTGCACACCGGGCAGGGCTTGGTTGGACCAGTGGCCTCCATTTCCGCATTTGTCTCCGGGTGGCATTCGTCCCCCATTGCATCCCCACCGTGCACGGCCCCCTTGGGGCCATGCGCGGCTGTGGTTCCCCGCAGGGCCGCAACCAAGGCTTGAGTTTGTGGGTCCATCTTCTGTCGAAGGCGGGCTGACTGCTTGCTCCTCACAGGCATTAGAAACCTTAAAGGCCATGTTCACTAGATTTCGGTCTGGAATCCGAGGGTCATCCTGCAATTTCCAGAAGAGAACAGAGGAAAGGAGAGACTTATGCACGCGTGTGTGCTGTCTGGGGAAGCAGTCGGAGATGGGGGAGGAGCAGTTGCCTGGTTTGCGTAGGGGAGGGTGGGGTTGGAGGTGGCTAGCTGGAATTCAGCCAAGAACCTTGGCGGTGGTGGGACAGTGGGCTTCCCGCTGCGGGCTCCATGGTCTGGGGTGTGGTGGGGAGTGAGTCGGGGAGGGGCTGAATCTGGCGGGGGCTGGGACACAAGGCTCTGCCACATCTGCATCTCTGGCTGGGAAGGTGGCCACAGCAGCGGGGCCAGGCTGGCTGGGATGTCTTATAGGGGGAGGGAAGAGGGGGGAGGGAGACTGTGAATAAGGCAGATGAACCTGAGGGCTGTGGTGAAAGGGAGGGGCCGGCTGCTCACGTGGATGCTGGGCCAGGGGAGGGAAGGACCGAGGGCAGTCAGGCATCCAGAGGGAGGTAGGGGGCTCCGGGTCAGGAATGTCCTCTTTGCGCCCATCCTCGGGTTCCTGTAGCAGCTGTGGCCGCAGGTGGAAGAGAAGGGGGGAGGGGAGTCAGCGTTGCCAGGGGAAAGTTTGTTAGGGAGGGAAGGATGCAGACGATGAGTCAGAAGGAGCTTTGTAGAAACCACCTGGGTAGGGAGACAGACGAATTTGAGGGGAGGAAAGAGAAAGGCTTGGGGAGGGGGCGGGAGTGCAGACAGAGATATACTAGAGGAGGGGCCTGAGCCACTTCCCGGTTCACTGGCAGAAATTACTGAGGTCAGTGAGGGTCAAGGGTCCCGTGTCTGGGTCATCGTGACTCATTGTCCAATTCGTACTGAGGCCATGCCACATTACAGAAGTAAATGAGGAGTTTAGGATGGATGTCTGGGGACAGGCCTAGTTTTAGTACTCAGAATTTTGATCACCCATACTCTATACCTGAGGTCAGTAGTCGGGGCTGAAGGGCCAGCGTCCCAACCATTAAACCAGGGCCACAGACGGGAGGAGGAACCCGGTGAGATAAGGACCTCTCTGCTACCTCTCGGGGTCCTGAGGACCCTCCCTGGAAGGGTCCGGAGATTGGGGCGGTCTCTGACGCGGGCCGCACTTTCTTTTTTTTTACAGGCAGAGAAGCCGGAAGCGACCTCAGGGGTCAGCACGGGAGAGGCAGGACTCACTGCTAACACTGCTGCCAAGCCTGGAGAGAAGCCAGGCCGAGGAAAGAAGCCAGGGGATCCTGAGCCGCAAGAAAGAGAAAGGAGAAGATGGGGTGCTTGCTCCTTTCTGGGTTTTAGCACCATAATGCGAGGTTCGCAGCGCAGGAGGAAACTGAGTCAGAGAGTCCGGCAGATTGAAGGAAGGGAATTTATTCTGCGCTCCCAGGTGAGGCCCAGAGGCCCAGGGGAAGGGCTGGTGGAGTTGCACCCAGAGGGAGTAAGGGGCGTTTTTTATACAGCTGTTCATTGAGGGCGGGGGAGTGCGAGTTCCCTCCTGGGGGGTCTTCACAGTTTCCAGGAAGGAATCTTATGCTGCCATCTGTCTGGCAGCTGACCTGTTAGGAATTTCAGGGAGGGCTCAGTATCTGCGATACCATCTGCCTCTCGGAGGCATGTATCAGCCCCCCTGGACCCCCTCCAACCTAACAATGTTGAAGCTAATCACTCCATTTCATGGCCTGGAGGAGGATTCGTTGGACCTCAATTACAACGTGACAGTTGGCTCCTACAAAATACCCAATAGAAATTAGCTGCTGCACTTGCAGCTATTAAATGGTGTAATTTTAATTATAGCTCCGGTAATTCCATTTGTACCTTATGGGGAACTCCCAATAAGACAGTATTTGCCACCCTCTGTGTGTTTGATCTATTTGTACTCGCAAGCCCCATCCAGAGGCGCCTTAATGTTACAAGCTGTCTATATAAGATGTTGTGCATAAGCTCCACACTGTCCCATTGTATTAATTCTACATTCCAAGATTCCCTCATGATTTGAAAACTGGCTTTCGCTTGGATTCCTACTAACCTAACCGAGCCTTGGGAATCTCATCAAACCTACCAACTGTTATATGATCTGGCAAAAATCTTAAAATGATAAAAAAGATTTCTTGGAATGTTAATTGCAGGAATTTTTGCCCTCGTAATGTTACCATATTTTCCCACGTATAAGACAACTTTTTAACCCAGGAAAATCTTCTCAAAAGTCAGGGGTCGTCTTATAGGGCGGATGCTGAAACTTCTGAGCCGGACTGGAAAATCTGTTGCTGCATACAGTGGGGGGAGCTCAAAAATGGCCGCACTCCATTCATTTCAAATCAAATCTGATGTTTTATTTTAATTTTTATTTGGTGTGCATTGGAAGATGGGTAGTCTTATACGGCGAGTATATCCCAAATTCTATATTTTAACTGGAAAAGTTGGGGGTTGTCTTACACACCGGAAAATACAGTACTTACTTCTGTGGGCTTTTCTTCTTCATCCATGGCACAAACTGTTCAAACTTCTCTGTTTGTACAACAAGTTAAGGAAAATATAACTTAAAACCTTGTCTATACAAAAAAGAATTGAAAGCCACTTTGAGATTGACTTGTCGGCACTAGTGTCTACATTCCTGTGGAGGGGTGATGAAATCCGCAGCCTAGAGCAAAGAATAGCCTTGCAGTGTTATTACAGTTTCTCCCAGATTTGTGTTATCCCTGTTCCCTATCACAGTACCTTCCATCCTTGGGAATCAATAAAAAATCACCTTGGAGCTTTGGGTAAAGGTAACACAACCTTTGATATTTTAGAATTACAACAGCATTTTGTACAATTATCCCAGCCAAACTTACAAACTAATTCCTTAGATGCCTGGCAACAATTGAACAGGACATGAAAGAATTTAACCCTTTCCGCTGGCTCTCATTACATTCGCCTCTCAGCAAAGCCACTATTACTTGCTCATTCTTGTTCTTGTATGTTTATTTCTAGCCTGCAGATGCCGAATGAAGAGTCTTAAAGGGACTTGAACCCATCAGGCGGCATTCACTTTTAAAGATTTATTAAGGAAAAGAAAAGGGGAAGATGTGAGAAGCTACCCATTGTCTACAGAGAAGTGTAAACAGGAGCCTGGAATACTGGTGAACCTTGAGCCCTGGCAAGGGCCAGAGGTATGCACTGATGGTTTAATTGAGACAATGTTAGCTCAAGCAGTTTCCTGACCAAATGGTCTCAGAGTAAGTCTTTAATAATATTTACTGATCTTTAAGATAGTCTGCCTGTTATCGGAATTGCCTACCTGACTAATGGCAATATGCGTATCCAAAATTGAATAAAAGGTTGGCAAGGCCTGGGCACCAGTTAAGTCCTTCCCCTTGTGTGGGACTCTCTGCCTGGCCCCCATTATTTCCAAATAATTATTCCTTGTCTCATCTCTGTCATTTGTGTGCAGCTCTTCTCCAGATCCTCAACCCTTGAACCATGTGGGATGTGGTTCACACAGGCCTCCTGGTTTTCTCAGAAATAATAGGAGTTTTGAAAAATTTAAAATATTTTTTTTTACTATGTTAAGATTTTATTATTTTATTTTTATATATATATTTTAATTTTTAAATATAGTTTTTATTGAATGCAGAGAGGAAAGGAGAGGAGAGAGAGAGAGAAACATCAGTGGTGAGAGGGAATCATGAATCCCCTGCCCCCTGCACACCTGAGGATGGAGCCCTCAATCAGGGCATGTGCCCTGACCTCCTGGTTCTTAGTTCTATGTTCAACCACTGAGCCACACAATCTAGGCAGATTGAAGGAAGGGAATTTCAACCACTGAGCCACACAATCTAGGCAGGTTTTAATTATTTTAAATAAATGCTTATGCTGAGATAGATGGAAAGTTTGGGAGATACTTTGCTATTGGACAAAAACAAACAAAACTGAAGCTCTCGGGACTCAGCTTACTGTGTTTTCCGGCCTATAAGATGACTTTTTAACCCAGGAAAATCTTCTCAAAAGTCGAGGGTTGTCTTGAGTGTCGTCATATAGGGCTGGTGTTGAAACTTCCGAGCCGGACTGGAAAATCTGCGGTCACCGCATATGGTAGGGGGAGCTCAAAAACGGCCGCACTCCATTCATTTCAAATCAAATCTGATGTTTTTTAAATTTTCATTTGGTGTGCATTGGAAGAGGAGTGGTCTCATACGGCGAGTGTATCCCAAACTCTACATTTTTTTAACTGGAAAAGTTGGGGGTCGTCTTATATGCCGGAAAATCGGTACTCCCACTCAGAGCTACTCACTACACAGAGATTTCCCTGCTGTTTTTCTATAGGTGAAATCTCTCAGTGAATCTTTCTCCATATTAGATGTTCACTAACGTATTGTGGTAAAAATTATTGTGGGTATAGAGGGAGATGTCACTATTGGATATTTGATCATTGGTTTTACTCCTTCATGGGGTTACATTACAGAGACTGTACCACCATACAAAATGATTCCTTTCTTGTTTATTTTTTACCCCTGGATGTGCCCCAGTATGGGCTTAAACTCCCAATCCTGCCTGGCACATTGGAATGGCACTCCAACCAGCAAAGTTACTCCTTGGCCAGGACAACATTAGTGAATCTTTTTGTTGTTGTGAATCTTCACCTGAGGCTATGTTTCCATTGAATTTTAGAGAGAGTGAAAGGAAGGGGGACAGATACGGAAAGAGAAACTTCAGTGTGAGAGTGACACATCAAGTGGTAGCCTCCTGCATGGGCCAAGGATCCAGCCTGCAAGGTAGGTACATCCCCCTTACCGAAATCAAAGCCAGGACTCTCAGTCCATGAGCCAATGATGTATTCACTGAGTGACACCAGAATTAATGATTATTGAGCTACAAATATGTCCCAGTGTCTTTTTCAGTGTATATATTTGACAGGTTTGTTATGCATGCAGACAGATCATTCAGAAATAGAAAATAAAAATAGGGGATTCAGCAGGAAGCGGGCAACAAAATAGGTTATAATTGTAAGAAGTTAACTTTCTGGCCCAGCCTGTGTTACTTAGTGGATGAACATTAACCTATGAACCAGGAAGTCCGGTTAGATATCTGGTCAGGGCACATGACGGGGTTTCCCCTTCCATCCCCAATAGGGGGCATGCATAAGTCAGTGGAACATTGATCCTCTTTCATCATTGATTTTTTTTTTCTCCCTTCCTCTCTAAAATCAATACAATATTCTAAAAAGTAAATGTAGTTTCTCTTTAAAATCCTTATTCAAGTATATTATTTCCAGTGATCTTAGAGAGAGTGGGAGGGATAGTGGGTAGAGAGAGAGAGAAAAACATTGATATGAGAGAGAGACATCAATTGGTTACCTCCCTCAGGCACACAGGCAGGCTGGAGACCAAACCTTTTACGAGGTACCAGACCTGACCGGGAATCAAATCTGATCTTCTGGTGGGAGAGATGACATTCTAACCACTGCACAACACCTGCTGAGCCGTAGATTCTCTTTGAAGGGATATATAATAAATTTGAAGGTACATTATATGAGATATGACTGATAAATATATCATGATGTAAGGAAGTTTATCTCAAAGGTCTTTCTAACCCTGTCCTACTTGGCTCAGTTGTTTGCACATGGTCCCCTCCACCAAAAGGTTGCAGGTTTGGACCTGCAAATGCCAGATTGGGAATGTGATTCCACAGCTCCTCAGGGCACTTTAAAAAAACTTTAAAAATATTTTCACCCTTCCCATCATTACCCACCCCGTACTGGTGGCCCAGCCCCTTTCGCTGGTGTCCACCACTTCGTACGGAGTTGCTGTCAGCATGACGGACAAACTGCCCTACAAAGTCGCTGATATCAGCCTGGCCTCCTGGGGATGCAAGGCCCTGGACATCGCAGGGAACGAGATGGCAGGTCTGATGCGCATGCGGGAGATGTACTTAGCTTCCAAGCCACTGAAGGGTGCCCGCGTCACCGGCTGACTGCATTTGACCGTTTAGACAGCTGTCCTCATTGAGACCCTTGTTGCCCTGGGTGCTGAGGTGCAGTGGTCCAGCTGCAACATCTTCATCCTTGACCATGCAGCAGCTGCGATTGCCAAGGCCGGCATTCCGTTGTACGCCTGGAAGGCTGAAACCTGTGGTGCATTGAGCAGACTGTATTTCAAGGATGGGCCTCAACATGATTCTGGGCAACGTCG
>PVJC01052491.1:0-11126 GCA_004026665.1 Murina feae
TAGGTGTTGTTTGACAATTATATTTTTATTAGACAAATAATACATAAATAGATTTCTTTATTTTTGGACATCAGAAGAACAGAATTAAGTCAAGCTTATTTGACTTATGGAACACTATCAGTGATTATATTTGAGCTGCTTGTATTTTATGTTACTTCTTTTATTTAATAATATAATAAACACCATGAAATCACTGCTCTGCTCAAGAACTGTAGCGTTACCTATAACTTACACTTCTTATGTATAATTCTCCTCCCACTGCCATCTGATAAGTATGGAAAAGATCTTGCTTGTTTGACCAACTTTGAACTTTGTAAAATGGGTTTTGTCCTATATGGTATTCAGGAAAATACCTTTTTTAGTATTTTTACCTTGTCAATATATAGCTTAATATTATGCAGTACCACATATAACTGAAGGTCATGCATTTTATTTGCTGAATATAAATTATAAATGCATGCATCACTTGTTTTTTCATTCTTTTGTCAATGGGAACATTGGTTGTAGGCACTTGTTTTTACTGTGGTACCATTCAAGTGTCCTTGCATATTATGGCATCTAATCTAATAAAAGAGTAATATGCAATTAACCATCACTATGAGACACCTAAGCCATGCCCACCATCCAAGCCATGCCCACCAGCCATTCAGAGTGCTGCATGCAAATTAACCCAGCCAAGATGGTGGTCGGCAGCCACGCAGCTAGAGCAAACAGGAGGCTTCTGTTGCACCAGCAATGGAGTTGAAACTGCCTGCCTAAGCCAGTGGGGCCTCTGCTCAAGGCAACAAAGTTTCAATGATAGAAGATAAATAAACCCCAGAAACCTGCTTCCAGCCAGCCTCGCTGGGACCTTGGATCAGGGGGAGCTCTGGCCAGCCTACAAACAGCCCTCAGCCCCTCACCCAGCCTGGCCAGGCACCCCAGTAGATACCCAAACCCTGAAGGTGATGTGGCCAGCCAGTAAATGGCCCTCAGTCCCTCACCCAGGCTGGCCAGGCATTCCAGTAGGGACCCAAACCCTGAAGGTGCTGTGGGAAGCCTGAAAATGGCTCTCAGCCCCTCACCCAGGCTGGCCAGGCACCCCAATAGGGACCCAAACCCTGAAGGGACTGTGGGCAGCCTGAAAACAACCCTCAGTCCCTCACCCAGGCTGGGCAGGGACTCCAGCAGGTGGACATCCCCTGAGGGGTCCCATACTGTGAGAGGTCACAGGCCGGGCTGAGGGACCTCCCTGAGTGCACAAATTTTTGTGCACTGGGCCCCTAGTGTAATTATATTCTTGTTTATCTACCTTGGAATGGTAAGTCTTTTTTCTTTCTTATGATTTGAGTTTTACATTTATTCTTCCATTGGCTTATGAATTTTATGAATTGCAGATCTCTTCTATCAATTTGTATTATCTTTTCCTTTCTTAAGGTATCAAATAATAAAAAAGTTTTAATTTAATATAGACAGATTGCCAATATTTTTTAGTGCTTTTAATATCTTAGTTATTTGTACATTACAGTGTCAAGATGAGAATGTTATTAATCTATATTCTCTTCTAAGAATTTAGATTTTGAGTTCTGCATCCTTCTAGAGTTGATTAGTATTATGCCAAGAAATGATCTATTGTGCTTGATTTATTTTCCATATAGATACCCAAATTTCCCGACACCATTGGTTTGAAAAACACTCCTTTCCCAAGGGCTTCAGCTTGCCACCTCTATCATAATAAAGTTGCATAGTTATGGATGTCTGTTTTCCCCAAATTTATAATTTGTATATCTGTCTACTTATAAATACACTGTATTTGTATATATTTTAAAATATTTTCACAAAATACAATATGCACAGTGGCTGCATCAATCTGCATTCCTACCAACAGTGCATGAGGGTTCCCTTTTCTCCACATCTTGGCAACACTTGTTTTTTTTTTATTTATTGATGATAACCATTCTGACAGGTGTGTGGTGGTAGCTCATTGTGGTTTTAATCTGCATTTCTCTGATGATTACTGACACTGAGCATCTTTTCATATGTCTATTGGCTATTTGTGTTACAAAATAGAATAACTACTCTGCCATGAAAAATAAGAAAATCTTACTATTTGTGACTGCATGGATGGACCTTGAGAGTGTTATGCTAAGTGAAATAGCCAGTCATTGAAAGACAAATGAAATAGAAACAGACTCATAGGTATAGAGAACAGACTGACATCTGTCAGAGGGTAGGTAAGGTTAAGGGGCTAAGTTAAAAAGAAGGGATTAAGCAAAACACAACTCACAGACTTGGACAACAGTATAGCCATTACCAGAGAGTGAGGGTGGGATTAGGGATAAATGGTGATGGAAGGAGACTTGACTAGGGGTACAGAACATACAATAAAATTAACAGAATATTTATTATAGAATTGTACATCTGAGAAATACACACACACACACACACACACATAAACATACTAGGGGCCCAGTGTACAAAAATTTGTGCACTTGGGGTGGTCCCTCAGCCCAGTCTGTGCCCTTTCACAGTCTGGGACCCCTCGGGGATGTCCCACCTGCTGGTGTGCCTGGCCAGCCTGTGTAAGGGGCTGATGGGTATTTCCAGGCTGGCCAAGCCACCCAGTGGGGACCCTCACCCCATGGGGGTGTGGTCATCCTGGGTGAGGGGCTAAGGGCCATTTTCAGGCTTCTCATATTCCCTTCAGGGTTCAGGTCCCTACTGGGGTGCCTGGCCAGCCTGGGTGAGGGACTGAGGGCCGTTTTCACGCTGCCCACAGCTCCCATTGACCCAACGTCCCAGCAAGGCTGGCTGGAATCAGGTTCTTGGGTTATTTATCTTCCATAATTGAAACTTTGTTGCCTTGAGCCAAGGCCTAGGCAGGCAATGAAGCCTCCTGTTTACTACAGCTCCATGGCTTCTATAATTGAAACATTGTTGCCTTGAGCAGAGGCCATAGCCGGCCTAGGCAGGCAGTTTCCTCCATCGCTTGTGCAATGAAGCCTCATGTTTGCTCTAGCTCTGTGGTTGCTGGATGCCATCTTGGCTGGGTTAATTTGCATACAGTCACTCTGATTGGCTGGTGAGTGTGGCTTGGCTGATGGGCATGGCTTAGGTTTAATGGAGGGAGTGAGGGTCAATTTACATATTACTCTTACTAGAATAGATATTTCTCAGCTGTACATATAAATATATATGTTCATATATATATATAATTTTATTAGCCAATGTCACCCTGATAAATTAAAATAAGTGCCCACCAGCAGATGAATGGATTAGAAAACTGTGGTACATCTACACAATGGAATACTCTGCTGCTATAAAAAAGAAGGAATTCTTGCCATTTGCAGCAGCATGGATGGAACTGGAGAGCATTATGCTAAGTGAAATAAGCCAGTCAATGAAAGAAAAATACCACATGATCTCACTTATTTATGGATAATAAAGACCATTATAGATTGATAAACAGAGACAGAGGCAGAACAGCATTGAACAGACTGTCAATCAACAGCTGGAAGGCTGGGGAGGGTGGGGGGGGTTAAGAGATCAACTGAAAGACTTGCATGCATGCATATGAGCATAATCAATGGACACAAGAAACTGGGGGGTAGAGGAGGAGGGGGGAAGGTCAAGGAAAAAAATGGAGACCTATCTAACACTCGTTATAATACTTTAAGCAATAAAACAAAATTTAAAAAATAAATGAAATAAATAAGCAAAACATAAATATACATATGTAAATATAAATAAATGTGTGTGCATTTATTAAATTGAAATAAAGACCATAATAACCAAATAGAAAAAGTCAAGATTCCAGTTCTATAGGAAAAGAATAAAACTTATAATTCCCCCATAATAAGTAGATTAGGTTGGGGTTAAACATATAATGAGCTACACTACTGTTACACAGTCTTCAGTTTGACAAAAGTGCCAAAAAAATCCTTAAACCATATGATGCTTCACACTCTAATGTTTTTAAAGTATAAAAGGACAGGATCTAAATTTGTTAGAGATACAAATTTGGTTGCCTTTTAAACTGAATGTCGACATGCCCTCTATGACCAGGTCATTTCTTCTATACATTTTCTTGAAAGAAATGCTCTTACTTTTTCATAAGTATATGTATGTAGGATTTCTACGCCAGTGTAATTTTACTATTGGAAAATGAGAAGTTCCAATAGGGTGTTCAAATATGGGTGTTGCAATAGCTATACAAGACACTCTCCTTAACTGAAATGGAAAAATTCCAAGATGCAGTGTCAAGTGATGAAAGATAGAAGAGAACCATAGCTTGAAAATAGAATGTCATTTGTGAAAAACACATACCTATCCAATGTGGCAATGTGTAAGTTTTCGCTTATTTGTACTTCAGCTTTTACTCATGTGCATTCATCAGTGTAAGGGAAGCCATTCAGGGATCAATTCAAACAGATAATACTAATTAACTCTGGGGCAAAGAATATGACTGAAATTTTTTAAAAATATATTTTATTGATTTTTTACAGAGAGGAAGGGAGAGGGATAGAGAGTTAGAAACATCGATTAGAGAGAAACATCAGCCGCCTCCTGCACACCCCTGACTGGGGATGTGCCCTAAACCAATGTACATGCCCTTGACTGGAATTGAACCCGGGACCCTTCAGTCCGCAGGCCAACGCTCTATCCACTGAGCCAAACTGGTCAGGGCAGGAATGAAAGTTTTGAGAAAAAGGAAACATATTTTTTGTTTATACTCCTATTTGTGACTAAATGTATCCACAAGAAAAATATAGTATTAGTTTAAATTTGAAAATATTCGTTACTGTAAAAGCAAAACAGAAAGAACTACAAGGTCTTCAAAATCTTGGAAATTTGTCAAACTGATCAGTAAATTCATCTTTGTAAATGACTGTTGCAAAACGATGCATAGCCATCAGAATTGCTGATATATAGATGCACATGCATCTGAGCACATGGAGTGTCTCCCCCATATTCTGCTTTGATCCAATCACATTTGCTTTTCTTGTTGAAAGCAGTTAGATTAGAAATAAAAGTTTCCTAAATTGAACTATATTTCTATTTAGGTTATAAATCCAAGAAGTCTTATAACTGAGAGCCTTTTCATTTGAATTTAGGTGCTTTGTTGTTCCACATTATTCTTATGTAATTTCAGCCTCTCTTCTTCAGCTTAGTACTGGAGAATTACCAGAGATAATACTAATTCAGACCCCTTTTCACACATATTGTCCAACACAGATAACTCATATTTATTTTCATACTAGAGGCCCAGTGCACAAATATTTGTGCACTCGGGACCCGGGAGTCCTTCAGCCCGGTCTGTGCCCTCTCGCAGTCTGGGACTCCTCGGGGGATGTCCACCTGCTGGCTTACACCCACTCCCATGGGGATTGGGCCTAAGCTGGCAGTCAGACATCTCTTTGGCAGCCCAGGAGCCCTCGGGGGATATCCATTTGCCAGCGGGGAGCAGGCCTAAGCTGCAGTCAGACATCCTTAGTGCTGCTGAGGAGGTGGGAGAGACTCCCACTACCACTGCTGTGCTGGCAGCCATCAGCCTGGCTTGTGGCTAAGCAGAACTCCCCCGTGGGAGTGCACTGACCACCAGTGGTGCAGCTCCTGCATTGAGCGTCTGCCCCCTGGTGGTCAGTGTGTATCATAGTGACTAGTCATTCCTAGTTGTTCTGCTGTTAGGGTCAATTTCCATATTACACTTTTATTATATAGGATAGAGGCATGTTGCATGGGTCAGGGCTGGCGGGTTTGTCCTGAAGGGTGTCCCAGATCAAGGTGGGGGTCCCACTGGGGTGCCTGGCCAGCCTGGGTGAGGGGCTGATTGCCATTTTCAGGCTGGCTATGCCCATGTGCTGGAGCAGGTATATGGGATTTTTTTATCTTCTATAATTGAAACTTTGTAGCCTTGAGCAGAGCTCAGGGCCCAAAAGGGCAGGCAGGAAGCTTGCTTCCTCCATCACCAGGGCATCCCAAGCCTCCTTTTCGCTCCAGATCCAGGGCTGCCGCCATCTTTATGATGGAGTGAGGATGTGACAGTTAATTTGCATATTGCTCTTTTATCGGATAGGATTGTCTTTTTCCCCTAAAACAGCAATATTAAATATATCTCTATATGTCTGACTGAGTATCATTTAAAGTACTGTGAAAAAAGTTCTAGAACTCAGATGCATAAAGGCAATTACATGCTAATAAGTGTTCAATTATCATGATATTTTTCCACAGGCTGATATTATGATTCTTCTAAAATGTGCACTTGTCCTAACTCTTTCCTCTTAATCAAAAAAGGCATCATGGATAACTTTCTGCTGGAACAGTAAAGTACTGATAAGACACTTATTTCTGAGTCAGTAACGCAAACTCTGAATTTCCTGATTGATTTTCCAGATGCTGTTCCATGTAGGATGTTGGCATTATAATGGTGCCAGGAACTGCTTTTCAGAGCACTCATTGCCAACTGTATATCTGAACAAGGTCAGCTTTCTCTGCATGGTTACCAGCATAAAATTTTTTCTGGTTTAGTTTTCTGAAGCTTTAGTAGAAATTTGCTGTCTGCTCTGATACAAAAGTGTTTTTGAGAAATGGAAACTTATTGTCACAAATTCATTTCATGCTATCATAATGGAGTGTGAGAGAAAAGAATCATAACCAGGTCAGACATTGAATCTTACAGTATTGATCACATGGCTGGAATGTCAGCCCTTCTGATATTTATCCTGAGATATTGGACAATGTTTTGGACACCCAGGTTTATGAAGTGATTTCTAGAACCTTTCTTTGCCTTAGAGTAATATTTTAACACTGAAAGATTTTAAAAACAGAATAGATTTTAAAAGCAGAATATTTAATATAAATATAAGGAATTATGATCTATGAATCACACCTAGTATTATAGAGTGAATGTTTATGTCCTTCAAAATTCATATGCTGAAATTCTAACCCCTGGTGTGATGTTGCTAGGAGGTTGGGCCTTTAGAGGGTGATTAGATCTTGAGGGTGGAACCTTCATGAATGGTATTAGTGCCCTTAAAAGAGGAGACGTGTGGGCTTGTTTGCCTGCTGTCTACTACTAGAACTCTGTGTTGTGTGAGGCTACAATGAGAAGATGGCCATCTGCAAACCAGGAAGCAGGCTCTAACCAACTCAGAATATGCCAATGTCTTGGACTTCCTAGGCTCTAGAATTATAGAACTAAATGCTTTTTTTTATTAAACTACCAGTCTATAGTAAATTTTTAAAGCAGCCCAAACTGACTAGAACACCTGGTGTTTTCAATGTTAATCTGGTTGAGGAAAACCTAAATTTCTCTAGTTTTGGGTGAGAATCAAACACTGAAAATAAAAACTTCAAATATGATTTGATTAACTCAACTATAGTAAATCATAAAATGACACTGTAATTTATAATTCTTTGAGTTTGGGGCTTCTTTTGAGTTGATTTATTTTGCTTTGACTTTTCCATAATTGTTCCATAATATATGTTAGTAGTTCCCTATTAATTGCTTTGAAGATCCTAAGTTCCAAAACATTGTAGTGTATGTTTCTAGATGCAGACAATTGAAGAGAAAATATCTTTAAACTCCTGTTTTTGTCCACTAGAGAACAGAACTAGAACTTCAACTTTTATGTTTTACACATCATGCTACACTCTAAACAGTGATTGATTTTTTGACAGCCCACTTTGTGCTTTAAACTCATGCAAAACTACTTTGATTTTTATCTCTTGCATGAGTGACTTGTCAAAACTGGTTAGATTTGGAAGAATGCAACAGCTGAAAGAAAGGAAAACTCTCAGAATAGAAGAGACAGATAAAATTTGTATCATTTATTTAAGAAAACAAAAATTGGGGAAAATAATGTGACCCTTCAGAAGGACTTTGGTCCAAAGCAAATTTGAATTTCTATAACTTCCAAAGTCATGGTATTTCATTTAAACCTTATAATTGAAATGGTGGCCTGTCTTATATAAACAGCCACATTTCTGCATATCCTAGATTCCATGTAATTATTTTCTCATTAGGAATGAAGGAGCTCATTGGTTCCCTTATTCTGACAGTACATTGCTCAGGTCAGTAAATTTTAAGATTATAGTTAAACACATTGATCTCAGTTGTTTTCCAAAAAATATCAGAAGGCTAGAAGACAGAACCCTCGGGTGGAGGATGATGAACTTTACTTTTTTTTCAATTGTTGCCCAAAGGATAATCTATAAAGATTAGAGAACTGCATATTTTCTCATTCCTCTAGAGGTGCATATTTCATAATCCTGAAATGGGATTTCGAATATGCAATTTTATTCAATATATCAAGAGTGTGGTGAACATATTTTTGAGAAATACTTATCCAGTGAGGAATGAGCATTGTTTTCCTCAGTTTACTATTTTTGGAGATCCATACATGTAAATATGCAAGCTTATTTTTATTAATGCTGAAGAAATTCGATTAAAAAATATATATCCAAGAATTAGCTTACGTGAAAGGGATTCATGGCACGCAAGGAAAGAGAATAATTCCAGTGGGAGGTCTAGAAAGCACATGGATCCGGGAATGGAAGGTAGTGTTTCACTTCATGGAGTAATGTCTCTATGATATTCTGGAGGACATTACATTTTGGCCCACAGCAATGAGGTTCAAAAGTCTCAGACAGCTGTTATTGGGGTGGTGGTGGAGGGGCTGGATTTGGGAGTTTGAGAAGAAAAGAGAGAAAAGGCTCACAGACACAGATTCCCAGGGGGAGGGAAGATGGAGAGGTGAAAGAGTATAGAGGGATAAATGGTGATGGAAGGAGACTTGAGTTGGGGAGAAAACACACAATATATTGTACAGATAATGTGTTGTGAAATTGGGTCCCTGAAACTTGTATAATTTTGTTAACCAGTGTCCCTCCAGTAAATTAAATAAAACAAAGAGAAAAGTCTCTAAAGAGAGCTAAGGATAGGTTACCAGAATCTCATTTTATATGCATTAACTTGACAATAATGGTCTTTCGCAAATAAAATAATAAATGTATTTTAAGGCCCACAGACATATTTAAGACTATACAGGTTTTAAAGCAACATATTTAACCTTATTTTAAAATTATTTTATTGAGTAAAATGACAGGCTAAGTGAAAAGGAACATTAATACTTAACATTCAGAGAGACAGTAAGATATGGGTGATTTCTTTAGAACACAGGGATCAATTCTGGATAGGTGCTTCAAGCCCAGTGTTCAATGATTTGAGTGAACGCTGATTTGAATTTAGAAATAAATGAGACACTCAGAGCTCACTTGAGGCAGAGCTCATGTTTGGGAGAGCCTCTCAAAGCTTCAATGTTGGTGATTATTGTCAGTTAATTATCCATTTTAACATTTACTGAGTCCCAGCATCGTGTTTGTAACAGAACAAAATATGGCTTTAAAAGCACCAGCTCTCACTGATTTGCAGCTTTCATTTGGGATAGAATGAGACTTTCTATGAGGAGCTACAGCTACATGAACCATCCTAGGAAAAGTAAAAAAAAAAATTGAACATAACCTATTTAACAAAAATATGGTAGATAATCATTAAGTGGATGTTTTCAAAGAGTCTGCCCTTGTTAGTCACATAAATTTTCTTCCTAACTAGCAAATTGGGACCACAATTTCCCTATGGTATTTTCATCATGATTTGAATACAGCAGAGTCTCCTTTTGCCATTTACAATTCCCTGCCTGCATTTAATATTTATGCACTATTGAATTAAATAAAATCCTGACGTTCTGTGCTTGTTCATTTGTTGTGTGTTTAGGGGAAACTGTGCAGGGTACAACAGAGTAGGAAAATACATTCTATTATTCTCATTATAAACATAGCTGCTTACTGACAGACTGTCCTGGGAAATAAACTTCCCTTTTAGCCAATGTTTCCTTGTGTTCATTCACCAACTTCAGTGGTTTTATTTACCATGAATGATAGTTGTTTTGAAGAAGATCTTCTATAAACGTTCTTTTATAAACCCCATGATCCATTTCCACCAGAAAAATACTTGTGAAAGGTTGTTCATACTTACCCAATCCAGTTCCAAATGATTTTTCCCTTGTTCTCTCCATTATTAGTTTTTAACTCCTTACCTCACTCACCATATGCAATGTTTTTGTCCTTTATGGCATCCTACCAGACCTTAAAGACTCAGAATGTGGATATTTTCCTACTTTATATATGACAATAGTCCCAGTCTTATCCCTGCCCAAAAGACTGACCTACAGCTTTGCCTAATCATCTACTCTATAAAAGCGAAATATTAAAATTAACCGTTTCTCCGAGACAGGGTAAGCCACACCCACCAGCCAATCAGAGCGGCTGTATGCAAATTAGCCCAGCCAACATGGCGACCGCCACTCCCGGACCTGAGTAAACAGCCCTTTCCATTGCGGCAGGAGGGAAAGTGAAGCTGAGCCCGCTCAGCTCAGCTCCGATTAAACTGCCTCTAGCGAAACACAGCTTTTTGAAACATTGTAACAATCATAGAATCCTCCGGAGCTGAAGGAAAGAGCAGCTCCGGCCTAACCAGTAAAAGTAACAATTGTTTCATTATAGACGCTGCGAGGTGAGGCAGAAAGGAGGCTTCCTTAGTAGTTAGTAGGCCGCCTTAAAGGAACAGTGTATCAATTATAGAAGATGACCCCAGGCCTTCAAGGAACTGTATCAATTATAGGAGAAAAAACTCCAGAACCTGCGTCCAGCCGGCCTTGCTGGGACGTTGGGTCAATGGGAGCTGTGGGAAGCCTTAAAGCCCCTCACCCAGGCTGGTCAGGCACGTCAGCAGGTGGGCATCCCCCGAGGGGTCCCAGACTGCGAGAGGGCACAGGCCGGGCTGAGGGACCTCCCGAGTGCACAGAGCGGCTGCAGGGCGGGACAGCACAGGACCCAGGACCCGTGATGGGAAACAGGCGGCAGGGTTGGAGGGCACCGGGAAGCGGGAAAGAGGCGGCAGGGGGGGGTCTCGGCCTGCTTGGTGGCTGCCCAGGCCCTTTGCGGGGCACCGGGGAGCGGGAAAGCAAGGCTGCAGGGGCCGGGGTCCTGCTTGGCAGCTCCCCAGACCCCTTGGCGGCACCGGGAAGTGGGAAAGGAAGGCAGCAGGGGACGGGTGAGTGGGAAAGAGTTGGCGGCCTGCTTGGTGG